>VWYK01087069.1:0-22860 GCA_013399775.1 Semnornis frantzii | reverse complement strand
AGGAACAAGTTCTTTACCATGAGGGTGGTATAACACTGGAACAGGTTGCCCAGGGAGGTATTTGAGGCCCCATCCCTGGAGATAATTCAAGGTCAGGCTTCACAAGGCTTTAAGCAACCTGATCTAGCGGAGAGTGTTGCTGTTCATTGCAAGGGGGTAGGACTAGATGACAATTGGAGATCCCTTTCAACTCAGACCATTGTATGACCATTTTTAAAATGTTTCTGTATCAAAAATTTGAAATTACTGTTTTTATAAGTTTTTGCAAATCATTTTAACAAACCTAAGATGAAGTCTACTCCTTAACCTCTAGTGTCTGTTAAACCCACATGTAGCCAGCATAAGGTGCCCTATAGGTTGAAAAGAAAGCTGTGAGTCTCTTTTGATGCAGTATTAGGGTAAGCGCTGTGGTTCATAGAATGGTTTAGGTTGGAAGGGACCTCAAAGCTCATCCAGTTCCAACCCCCCACCAAAGGCAGGTACACCTCCCACTAGAACAGGTCACTCAAGGCCTCATCCAACTTGGCCTTGAACACCTCCAGGGAGAGAGCATTCACAACCTCCCTGGGCAACCTGTGTTTAACCACTTCTTCCTAACATCTAGTTTAAATCTCCCCTCTTCCAGTTTAAACCCATTACCGTACCAGACCAGAAATTCCTTAACTGTGATTGTTTTTAACACCACTGCACAAAAAGGTGGATATTAGTGAAAATTACACCCTTTCAGTTGCTAAGTTGTGTATCAGGGAAGAGCTCTTTACAACAGGCTGTGGGGTTTTTTCTCACATTACATCCAACTATTTCCTGCTGAGCATTTCATTCAGCATGGTGTCACACTGTCTGAAGGGCATTACAGTAAAGTATTGAGTCTCTCACCACCCTATTCTTCTTTTAAGATCACCAAGTAGTAGCACCTGCTGGTGCTGTTTGTCCCCATCAGGATGGGGGAAAAAAAAAAAAACTAGTTTTGAGGAGTTACAGGATGGATTGCTACCTGTATTCTATGGCTCAAAATGGCCAGTGGGAAATGGTAGATTTATTTTCTTTTAAGCTGAGTTCTATTTGTGACAATTTCCAGCTTGGGAGATGTTTCAAAACAAGAGCCCACCCCAGCTGTGTCCATGCAATATATGTACCACATGAATCACAGAGAACTCTTCATAGAGTGGATTAGAGCTGAAGAGGAGCAAACACATATTTACCTGAGAGAAAGTGAATGTGTAGAAGAGATAATGTGCAGATTCCATTATTGCCATCCTAGTCTAAAAAGCAGAAAGGCTCTCAGATGACACTTCTGTACCCTGAGGGTTTGATTATCATCTTGGAGCAGCTTGCAGTTAGCACAGGTGGACTGAAGATTTGTATGTACTTGGCTTTGGCTATCAGCATGCTCTCATGTCAGCTTTTTCAGAGAAAAACAAGAAAAATTAATTCCTTTAAACAGGTAGAACTACTAAAACTTGAGTATGACATGAATATATCAGCAATTTTAAGTTGTCTGACTAAAAGATTCATGAGTAACATCTGGTTGAAGTTCAGTCTTAACTCCTTTATAGCAATGTTTGCATATTGTGTGCGGTTGCTTAAGGTCATGCTTAATGTCTACTCTCATTTGATACAGCCTTTCTTATCCCTTAAGGAATAACTTCCAAAGTAAACAAAGGGATTCACATGGCTGTATGTAATACTTTGATGCAAGAAGTGCACTCAGCTTGCAGCCCCAAGAGTAGGAATCTTGGATTTCTGCACATCTCCCAGACCTGAGGGTTCATTCAAGGGTTGCAGCACTATGTGCTTTCCCTAGTCATACTTTCTTCAGTGAACATCCCTTTATGGCCACAGAGAGAGACAGGACAGTGAGCTTCACATAAGTTAGGCCTGATCCTTGACAACTCTTCTTGTATTAAGTCTATCAACTTTAAGAAAAGAAGCAGTAGGAGCACATTTTGCGATTTAAAGTATACTCTCTGCAAGCTGTTGGCATAGTGACACCCTGAGTCACCTGTGAAATATCAGTAGCATTTAAATGCGGTGTTTGAGCCAGGGCTTACTTATTCAAGAGGAAGCAAGGCTTTTAGATACACAGAGCCAAGTGTCCCAAGGAGGAATATGTCTTTGCTTAAAACCTGGAAAACTCATATGATATTTTCCTCTTAATGAGCTGTTCTAGAGTGGACTGAAGGGCAGGAGATGCAGATGCTTAGTTTATGCTGCAGAAAAGTAAGCCCAGATAATATACAGGTTATGTCATCAGTGCTTTGTGGTTCCATGATGTTTGTTCTGCACTAGTGGAGTGTTTACATTGCTCTTGTCTTCACATCCTGAAAAAACAGAGAGGCACCAACAGATCTGAGTGTGAGGCTTTTATGTAAGTGTTCTTCACGAGCTGAGGATGCTGCGTTCCAGTGTGAGGGAAATTAAAAAGGCTGGAACTTGAGTCAAGTAGCTTTATATCCAGGAAATTACTGGAGTTAAGAGCTTTGCAATTAAATGGAGCATATGTGGGTTTGATAGCTTTAAATGAAGGGCTTTGTGTTACTGAGTGTTTATTTGAGACTTTGAAAATAAGCTCTTTGTAACATTCTATAGCAGTCATCACCTTTGTCCAAGATGATCTTTATTGCAGTCCCTGACTGCATTTTCTGCTGAGCATTTTGGAGAAACATGGAGAATTATGGGGGAAAAAAAAAAAAAGTTACCTAGTGTGATGGTTTGGGAGTTTCCCGCCCCCCCACACTTGTAAAATGACCGAGACTAGATTCTCAGCCGGCTGGAAGTTAAGAGATGAAGCTCTATTTACAGCTCAGCACAATATACAAGCAAATATATACAGTATATACAGGAATATTTACAGAAATAGACAAGTTTAAGGTAATACAGAAACACAACTCCCCTCCCAGAAACCAGAGACCCCAGGAGGGGCTCCCAACCACCCTTCCACCTTCTCCCCACCCCTACACCTTACCCCAAGGTTTACCTTATGCACAAGGTGAGTTTGGAGGATTGGCCAGGGGAGTTAGAAGAAAAGTGGTTAGTGAGGTTACTCGGTGGAGAGAAGAAAAAAACCAGAAGCTGCTGGACCGAGACGCTCTACCCCAGAGACCAACTTATCTCTGTTTTGAGTACTTAAACATCTCAGCAAGCCTATGAGTGAAGTAGACATCACCATTGTTTCCTTTCACAGCCTATAGTATAATTTTCTCTATTAAAATATTCCAATTAGCCTCAAACCAGCACACTTCCAAAGCCTCCCTCCAACCAGCCCTCAATGCCTCCCTCTCCCCATACCTCCCAAACCAGGCCTGAATGATGCAGTAAAAATTAGTTCTGACAAGGCTGAGCCAGGCTGCAAACCTCCCCTGTAAGAGATAAGGTCTGACTGAGAGAGAGACAAGGAGGGGAAAAATGGGCAGAAACTGACTCTGCAGCCAGTTTTATAGGGATGCAGGACTTATGGGAGTGAAATAACCAAAAACTACACTTTCTGGTCCACCCACTGTGCTGGACTGCTCAGCTCCTCGTACCCTCTGGTACTCTGGAAGAATTATCTCTATGTTTAAGACATAGGTCTCAACCTATAGGACAGCTGTAATTTCTAATGTGCCTAATAACAACTCAGCTGCTAACTACCCATCTATTCCCATTTTGCATTCATTCCCATGATGGTTTGCTTGTGTGCATGATGCTTAATGTTACAGTTCCACAAAACAGGCTGGAAAATGATTTAGTATCTGTTATGATATGTTAAGTAAATACCAACTGTTTTCAACCCAAGAAAAATACAGATTTGAAGAATAACAGATGTGTGGTTATTGCACTTTTGGCAATGCTTGATAAGTGTGTTTTTCATAATAAATACCCCCTTTCAGTGGCAGAGAAAAGAACTTCTGAGGAGTAGTTACTCTAAAATGTAATTATCTACATAAAACCAGTGAGATTTCCATATTAGAGATAAATCCTTTACTTGGTTGATAGCTTCAAACTGGTTCTGGAATTGTGGTTATTTTTGTGGCATACAAAAATCTGTTCTTAATTAGAAGTTGCATTTTCATATATGCAAAAGTATGTGACTTCTGCTTCTTGTGATGCTAACACGTAGAAGGTGCAATGTGCAGCATCCCAGACTCTGGCTAAAGTGATCCAGAGGGTGACCAAGCTGCTCCTCTTAGTAAAGTGTTGTGTATTGACTTGTGTGCTGCTTCTGCTCTTGTTCAGAATCTTTTTACTGTTGTGCAGAATCACAGAATGGTTTGGATTGGAAGGGACCTTTAAAGGTCACCTAGTCCACCCTCTCTGAAGTCTGCAGGGGTGTTTTCAACTAGATCAGGTTACTCAGATTCCCAAAACAACTGACCTGGGATATTTCCAGGGATGAAGCATCTACCACTTCTCTGGGCAATCTGGGCAAGTGTTTCACCACTCTCAGTGTAAAACATTATTTCCTTCCTTCTATCTAGTGTAAATCTCCCCTCCTTTAGTTTAAAACCATCCCTCCTTATCCTGTCATAACAGGTGGTGGTGAAAAGTCTGTCCCCACCTTTATGATCACTCCCTTTAACTACTGGAAGGGCACAAGGAGGTCTCTCCTGAGCCTTCTCTTTTCCAGCAGTTCCAACTCTTCCAGGCTGCCCTCTCAACAGAGGGGCTTCAGCCCTCTGATCATTTTTGAGTCCTTCTCTGAATCTACTCCAACAAGTCTATGTGTTTCCTATGCTGAGGACTCCAGAGCTGGACATAGTAATCCAGGTGGGAGAGTTATTTCTCTTCAAGGAGGAACTTCCCTATTTCTGAAGAGTGTAATAGTTTGTTATTGGTAGCTCTCACACCACAAGGAAAGTATTTAGGATCAGGGAAAAAGAAGACCACCGAAAGATTGCTCTGTCAAGTCTAGACCCCTGATAAGAAAGAAGATTGCCTCATATTAAGATGCATTCCAGGTCTTCTATGTATTTCAATAACTGCTTCAACTCTTCTGATCATAAGGTGTTAAGGAGGACAATCTGCAGGGGTTTTGTCTGGCGCAGTAGCAACACCACAGCCCCACGCAGGGAGGCACAACTCTCCCAGCAGGCACCAGGAGCGAGTTAGCTGTCGTCGCTCAGAGATGCCTTCTTCTTCCTGTGTTGGTCCCTGACAGCAGACAAATGTCTGCTTTTGCAGCTGCTCCACACATGCCCCTGCTCAGTCCAGCCAAAAATACTGTGTACAACTTCCCTACCCCTTGCAGAGACCGAAAACTCCGTTTCTGAAACTACTCCCGACGTGCAGTGAGCGCTGGAATCCAAGCTCATCAGAGGCACTTTGCAAGCACCTCCTTCCAGGTCTAACTTGCTAATTAGAAGCCTACTGATGATGTGTTTTCTCTCCATTCCCCATGCTCAGATTGCTTGGAATATTTGATTGGTGCTTGGCCAGAGTTTCTCTGGGTGACATGTAAAGAATAAACAGAAAGAATACCACTGGATTATATAAATATTTATTATGCACAATTCTGGCTTGGAAATCCAAGAACCATATGGTTTTCTGTAGTGATATCCTCCACTCTTCTCCACAATCTTCAGTGATTGAGTAAAAAGAATAAATATGTGTTTAAAATATGAACTCTTCCCTTGATTCTATGGTATCATAGAATCATTGTGATTGGAAGAGACCTTTAAGATCAAGTCCAACAGTTAACCCATCACTGTGAAGTCCACTACTAAACTATGACCCTCAGCACCACATCTACACAGCCTTTAAGTCCCTCCAGGGATGGTGACTCTACCACTTCCTTGGACTCCCTGTTCCAGGGCTTGACAGCCCTTTCAGTGAAGGAATTCTTCCTAGTTCCCAACCTAGCTCTGCATTGGTGCAACTCGAGACCTTTTCTTCTTGTCCTATTACTTGTTCTTTGCAAGAAGAGACAGATTTGCATCTCACTCCAACATCCTTTGAAATAGTTTCCGAGAGTGAGAAAGTCTTCCTTTCTTCAAGCTAGCAACCCCAGTTCACCCAACTGTTTGACACAGGACTTGTGCTCCAAACCCTTGACTGGCATTGTTGTCCCTCTTTGTGCATGATTCAGCACCTCAGTGTCCATCTTGCAGTGAAGAGCCCAAAACTGAACCCAGTATTTGAGNTCCCTCCAGGGATGGTGACTCTACCACTTCCTTGGACTCCCTGTTCCAGGGCTTGACAGCCCTTTCAGTGAAGGAATTCTTCCTAGTTCCCAACCTAGCTCTGCATTGGTGCAACTCGAGACCTTTTCTTCTTGTCCTATTACTTGTTCTTTGCAAGAAGAGACAGATTTGCATCTCACTCCAACATCCTTTGAAATAGTTTCCGAGAGTGAGAAAGTCTTCCTTTCTTCAAGCTAGCAACCCCAGTTCACCCAACTGTTTGACACAGGACTTGTGCTCCAAACCCTTGACTGGCATTGTTGTCCCTCTTTGTGCATGATTCAGCACCTCAGTGTCCATCTTGCAGTGAAGAGCCCAAAACTGAACCCAGTATTTGAGGTCTGGCCTCACCAGTGCTGAGGTGAGGAATGGTTGTGGGAACTGATCTCACTTAGCTTGAAGAAAAGGAGTTTCAGGGTAGACCTTGCTGTTCTGTACAGCTCCCTGAAAGGAGGTTGTAGCAAGGTAGGGGTCAGTCTCTTCTCCCCAGGACCAAGTGACAGAACAAGAGGAAAAAACCTCAGGTTGTGCCAGGAGAGGTTCAGGTTGGATATTAGTAAAATGTTCACAGAAAGGGTTATCAGGCATTGGAACAGGCTGACTAGAGAAGTGATCTTGAAGGCATTTGAAGGACACGCGGATGTGGTGCTCAGAGATGTGGTTTAGTGGTAGCAGCTTGGCAGTAGCGGTGGGACTGTGAGCTCTTGGAAGCAGTTGGACTTGATGATCTCAAAGGTTTCTTCCAGGCTCAAGAGTTCTATGATTCTAAGATTTTGTGAGTACAGGGGGACAATCACTTCTTTTGTTCTGCTGACCACACTATTGCTATTGACTTTCTTCACAAAAGGCATATTTGTGTCCTTCAGCTGCAAGCCTGCAGTCCTTGCCTGATGGGGCAAAGGATCTCAAGCGAAGGAGCTTCCCACACATGCAGTTATCTCCAGGCAAAGGGTAGCACAGGGTCTCCAGTCCTGGGAAGACAGTGGGACTGAAGCTGCTTTAATTGCATTTTCAAAGCTTGGTGGTGGCCAGGACAGTGGAATTTGTACATGTGTGTGCTGAAGCTTTCGTGTTGTTTATAGTGTGGGAAATGGGGAAGAAATGTGTTTTCAGTTTCATCTGTTATATACTGCATGCCTGAGGTTCTCTCTTAAATTGAGTTTTCTTCACTGCTCTGACAAAAAAAAAAAAAGGAAAAAGTGAGATTTTGAAATAAAAGTCTGAGTTGCAGAGAAAGTCAGAACAAAAACTGGATTATATATGCAAAGAGTAAAAACATTGTTTAAAAAGAAGAAAACTGAAGGTTGGGGTATTTTCCCCCCCAATACTGTCTCAGCTGAAGTCTTTTAGTTGCTTTGAAATACCCAAGAAGAAACACATAAAATCTACTTTTAAACTTTGTGGATTTTATTCCAATGTCCACTTTTACTCCAGTAAAGTAGTGTGTAGTCCAGTGACTGTGAGCAAAGCTTTTTCTGGTGGGTTGGTGGCAAAAAAGTACCCCACGTTGGGCATGCTGGAGTAGTCTGTGAGGTAACCAAATCCAGTTGCTCCTACCGAGAAGGAAATAACTTCAGAACACCCACCCTTGCCCCCACAGTGAGCATAATCTGAAATGAGATCAGAACTAACAAGTCCTCTGTTTTGGACTCTTACTCCATTTACCACTTGGGTTTCTTGGATCCCTGTGAATTTCTTACTTTTCACTCCAGCCCTGGGCTGTATCCATAGAGCCGGGCAGCAGTCCTTGTTTCAGGGTGGTTTGGTTGCTGGCATGGAAGGCCCTTCAGGGAGGCTCCCTCTCTCCTAAAATCACTCCTTTTGCTGTGTTTGGTTTATTGGTTTCCCCCAGCAGTGTAGGGAGGTTTGTAGCAGCACTTTGTGTCAGGTGAGCAAGTACCCTGCTCTCCTGGGGCAAATACAACATGTGTCATCAGTAACTCCTGAGGCTCCTGCTTAGAACAAATCACAGAATCACAGCATAGTAGGGCTTGGAAGGAACCTCTGAAGAATCTTCTGCTTATTCACAGAAATCAATTATATTCTGATATTTGCCCTGCAGAAAGTAATCTGGGGATGCTGATTGGCAGCAGCTCAATAGGAACCAGAAGTGTGCCCTGAGAGCTGAGAGAGAAAATTCCATGTTGGGGTGCATCAAACACAGTATGACCAGGCCAATGAGGGGATTATGCTGCTCTGGAGGAAAGGAGGCTGAGGAGTGACCTCATTGCTCTCTGCAGCTTCCTGAGGAGGGCATGTGGAGAGGGATATGCTGATCTCTTTTCCTTGGGATCCAGTAACAGGTCATGTGGGAATGGTTCAAAGCTGCATCCATCAGAGGAGGTTCAAACTGGACATTAGGAAGCATTTCTTTACCAGGAGGATGGTCAAATGCTGGAACAGACTTTCTGGAGAGGTGGTTGACAGCCCAAGGCTGTCAGTGTTAAACAGATATTTGGACAATGCCCTCTAAGTTGTGGTCAGTCCTGAAGTTCTGAGGCAATGGGACTAGAGGATCATTGTAGCTAACTTGCATCTCTTCTATTCTTTACTTTTCTTGTCTGTATTTTTCGAGGTGTGGGTTTGTTTGGGGTTGTTGTTGTTGTTGTTGTTGTTTTTTCCCTTGAAACTAGTCTATATTTTATTTTTCTAGTCCAGATTTCTTTCTAGTCTGGATTTTTTTCTGGGGTAGATTTTTCCCTAGTGTTCTGATTTGTTTTTTCTTTGTTTGGGGGTTGTTTGTTCGTTTAGTTGGATTTTGTTTCTTTAGTTGGATTTTGTCTGTTTAGATGGGTTTTCTTTGTTTATTTGTTGTTGTGGCGGTGGTTTTTCTAGACAAGATTGTTTTTCTTAGTCTAGATTTTTCCTATCTGGGGTTTTTTTCTGTTCTTTGCCAATGGTCCTTTCAGCATACTTTTAAATCATAAGCTCACTTTCAAACTTAAGCTAGTTATAAGAAAAGTTTGTTTGTGACCAATATAATTTGTATTATAGAGTCATAGAATTGTCAGGGCTGGAAAGGGACCTCAAAGATCATCCAGTTGCAACCTCTCTTCCTTGGGCAGGGACACCTCAGACTAGATCAGGTTGCCCAGAGCCCCCATCTAGCCTGACCTTAAAATCCTCCAGGGATGAGGCTTCCACCACCTCCCTGGGCAGTCTGTTCCCATGTCTCACCCCCCTCATGCTGAAGAACTTTTTACTGACATCCAATCTGAATTTCCCTTGTTGTTGTTTTGCTCCATTCCCCCTAGTCCTGTTACTACCTGATGTCATAGAATCATAAAATCATAGAATGGGAAGGTTGGAAGGGACCTCAAGGATCATTTAGTTCCAACCCCCTGCCATAGGCAGGGACACCTCCCACTAGAACAGGTCACTCAAGGCCTTGTCCAGCCTGGACTTGAACACTTCCAGGGAGGGAGCAGCCACAACCTCCCTAACAAGTCCTTCCCCAGCTTTCTTGTAGGCCCCCTTCAAATACTGGAAGGGCACAATAAGGTCTCTTTGGAGATTATTATGCAGTATTCTATCCTACCTTTTGCACATGGCTTCATGTTGTAGCTTCCTTACCTGGTTCATCTTTTGTTCTTTAGGATAAGCCAACTTTGAGAAATATCCCACTTGGAGAAGTCTTTCAAGCCAACCTGAAGCTTATTTATTGGCATGGGTGGAAGTTGGTTACATACATCATAGTGTTTCTGTGTAAAGAGCAAAGGTGTATTTAGAAGCCAAGCTAAATACTTCTATAAAGTTAATTTTCCAATGCTTCCAACCCTGTGGGTAGCTTTTGAAAAATGGCATAGTTTAGTAACCCAGGCCAAATCGTGAATTAATAGGGGCTTGCCCCATGCTTTCAGTCTGAAAAGTAGCTTTATGAGTAGTTGGGATCAAAACAGAAATTAAGCTTTTACATCTTAGCAACTTTGTAATTCTGCCTGTTAAATTAAGGACAGATCTCACACGGAGAAGTCAGCTTAGGGATAGGAGGAAGTGTTGAGTTTTTACTATAGGAAAATAAATCCATCATTTTTGAGTCCTGTGAAAATTTTGATTTCCAAGCAGAATGGCAGTATCTACAATTTCTGAAAACTTGGCCTATTATTTGTAGTCTGTTTGGAAAATGTGGGTATTTCCCATATGCCTTTGTTTTTTCCTGCTTCTAAAGAGAGGTTTGGTACTAGATGCACTCAGATAAGATACCAAAGATATGTGTCTTTCATGTCTGGAATATTATGTCCAATTCTGGACCCCTCAGTTCAGGAAGGACCTCAGGGAACTGCGTGAAAGAGTCCAGATCAAAGCCACAAAGATGATGGAGTGGAACATCTCCCTTATGAGGAAAGGCAGAGGGAGCTGGGGCTCTGCTGCTTGGAGGAGACTGAGAGGTGACCTCATTCATGTTTATAAAGATGTGAAGAGTGAGTGTTCGGAGGACAGAGCCAGACCCTTCTCAGTGATGTCTAATGATAGAACAAGGGGCAATGGGTTCAAGCTGGAGCACAGGAGGTTGCATGTGAACATCAGGAAAAACTTTTTCACTGTGAGGATGACAAAACACTGGGAATAGGCTGTCCAGAGAGGTTGTGGAGTCTCCTGCTCTGGAGACATACAAAACCTGCCTGAGTGCATTCCTGTGTGACCAGCCCTAGCTGATCCCTGCTCTGGCAGGGGGCTTGTACCAGATGAGTTTTCAAGGACCCTTCCAGTCCCTGACATTCTGTGACATGTAATATTGTTTAGCAACAAACAAACGAACTAAAATTGTCCTTTTTATTGCTACCTTGATTACTACTTTTACAGATATAATTATACACTCCCTGAATTATTTTCAAGGCTTTTCTGCTACTATCAACACAATAAATAAATAGATAAAGAGATAAATGAATAAATAATAGGTACCTAAAACAATCAGGAATAGCTTCAAAGTGGAATGATTTAAAAAATATGCTCTTTTTGGTTTCTTTGTTTTACCTTTTAAGATTGAAGTTAGATTTCATAGCTTTTCTTAATAGCTGTGAGGACTGAAAATGGATCTATGTGTTCTTTGTAAGGAAAAGTTGGTGATTGTCAGTCATGTGGCTGCACAAGGTGAAATGTTAGGAAAACATACGATCCCCAGTAAAGCTTTGGCAGCTATCAAGGTAAAGATTAAGCTGTGAAAACCTGTTTCACATTGCTAGTCATGTACCTTCAACTTACAGAATCGTGGTAGAGGTTGGAAGAGACCTTTGGGAATCATCTTAGTCCAACCCCCCTGCTAAAGCAGGTTCAGCTACAGCAGGTTGTCCAGGATCACAGTGACCTGGTAGGTTTGAAATCTCTACACAGAAGGAGATGCCACAGTGTCTCCAGGCAGCTTGTTCATAGTCCCTAAAAGAAAAATGTTTAAGTTTTGATGGAACCTCCTGTATTCCAGTTTGTCCCCATTGGCCTTTGTCCTGTCAGTAGGACCAGCAAAAAGAGTCTAGACCCATCTTCTTGACTCTTTCCCTAAAGATATTGCTTAGCATTGAGAAGATCCCCCATTGGTCTTCTCCAGGATAAACAGCCCCAGGTCTATCAGCCTTTCCTCCTCAGAGAGATGCTTCAGTCTGCTCAGCATCTTTGTAGCCTCCACTGGACTCTCTCCAGTAGTTCCCTGTTTCTTTTTTACTGGGCAGCCCAGAACTGGACCCAGCACTTCAGATGTGGCCTCACTAGGGCAGAGTAGGTGGAGATGAGAACCTCTCCTGACCTGCTGGTCACCCATTTCTTAATGCACCCCAAGATACATTGAGGACACATTGCTGGCTTCTGCTGAACTTGTGCATCAGCACATCAAGGTCCCTCTGAGCAGAACTGCTTTCCAAGTCTTCAAAGGGAATGGTTTGAAGCTCCCTTGTCTCCCTCCTGCTGGTCTGATTTCTGCCCTGTGTGAATGGAGTGCACACTGCAGACAACCCAACTGCCTGGCTGGAAGCAGTCACAGAATTTTTATTTTTATTCCATACTGCTGTACATGGCAGCATATCTGTCTTCTGTCTCTGTCATCTCTTCTTCCCTCCCACTGTCACTGAAGTGCCATAAATTCTTCTGCTTCAGCATGTAAAAAAAAACCCTGCTTTGATTAATTTTTATTTATTTGCTGCCTTCCTGTAGCTGAAGTGTATCTGTGTCTTTGCCATCAGACTGCATCCCTCTGTGAAGTGATGACATTGAGAAGGGATTGCACAACCCAAAGATCCATAGCTGTAGCAGATGGAGTTGTGAATGAATAGCCTCATCAGCTATGACTTTTAAATGAAAAACTTATCACTGAAGAGAATAAAGCCCCAAACCCAAGATCTAAAGAGGGATATCAATGTAAAACCTGGTAGGATTCAAAGGTGAAAGAATACATTTGTGGATTCTGGAATAATCTTTCACATTCATTTCCTATTTTTCCTGAGCTAATCATGGTTTTTCATAGAATCATAAAGGTTGTAAAAGGCCTTTGAGGTCAGCAAGTCCAACTGTCAACCCAACACCACCATGCACATTAAACCCTGTCCCATAGTGTCATGTCTACATGTTTTTTGAACATCTCCAGGGATGGTGACTCCACCACTTCCCTGGGCAGCCCATTCCAAGGCTCGAAGTAATGATTTATTTAAAGTAAAAACACTGATTAACTCCATAACTACAACACCCTCATCATGTCACACTAATTGCAACAACCTCACTGTGCACAAGACCTAAAATACCTTTGAGGTGTGGTCCAATAGTCCTCTTTTTAGAAATGCTCAGTGAGTAGACAACGAAGAGAAATAAAATCAAGTACATGAAAGTCTTTTCTATATGCAAATAAAAAATAAAAGGCAGCTGAATGAACAGAACATTTTAGTAGATTTTGTTTTGAAAAGGAAAATTATGATTAAATACTCTGGGCAATGCTGAGCTGATATGGAAGTGTAAACTGGTGAATAATTAATCAGAAAAAAAAAAACCCAAACCATAGAGGAAATGAGTTTGCTGCCTTTATTTTGGTGTTGAAAATTTAATCTAACCCTGGAAGAGAGCTCCACAGTAGAAGGTTTCTTCCATTTTGCTGGCATGAGCAAATGTTCTGTACTGACTCTTCCAAGCAGCCAGTAAATATTCTTTTCCATATGCATATGATGAGAAAAATGGAGTGGAGGTTAACACCCCCGGGTCCCTGGGGACTCATGTGGCCTCTGCACACTGTCAGAAGGCAAAGGAATATCTACTGTTACTGTGAAATCTGGGTGAATTATGGGAACTTATCAAAAAGCCAAGATTTCCCTTCATGGCTACCATTCAGAGGAGAAAAAGACATGTGGGAGGAAAGAAGAGATGGAGGACTTGATGCTCTCATCTGCTCCAGCTCAGCACTGCTGGAAATCAGATCAGTCTGCCTCCATATTTCATTTCCTTCTGTAATCTTGACCAATAATTTATAATTGGTATCAGCTGATCCTCTGGCTCTCTCTTCCCGTGGCAAAATGAGGGAGCAAAGAACTTTATCCCTCTGCTCTATACTGTCCAAGAGATGACAAAACTTCAACAGACAAAGATCTCTATTAATTTTCAATGAAGTCTCTGAGACATCCTCCCAGTCAGTCTCTTTTCATTATTCCTGGTATGCTTTGGGATTGAAACAGAGCTTGGCAAATCCATCTGGGTTGAGGTACTGCTTTGTTAATGGCAGGCAGCATCACTCTGATTTTTTAATCGGGTGTATCAGCTGTCTTCAAGTCTGTATCCTAGGTGAAGGTGCTTGGAGAGCAGTTCCTGGCTGGGAAATAGCATGTTGCTTGCACATCTCTTTGCAAAATTATTATTAGTAGAGCAGACCCTGGGCTCCAGCTGCTCCTTCAGTCCCATCTCTGCTCTAGGACTCATTCTGGCAGTAATGCAGTTTGTGCATTTCTTGGTCCAAACACTTAAGAAGATCATGAAGGTCCTTACATTTGCCCAGAGGAGTAGGCAAAGCTGGGGAAAGGGTTGGAATGAATGTCCTATGAGGAGCAGCTGAAGGCTTTGGGTTTGTCTCGTTTGGAGCCTGAGGGGTGGCCTCGCTGCTCTCTCCAGTTGCCCGAGGAGGGGATGTAGAGAGGGAGGTGCTGAGCTCTTCTCCCTGGGATCCAGTAACAGGTTGCAGGTTTAAGCAGCTTGTGGACCTGGCACTTAGGGACATGTTTTAGGATTAACCCTGAATTGAGTTGAAGGTGGGACTGGGTAATATTTGAGTTCTCTTCCAACTGAATGTTTTCTGTCATTCTCTTATATGTGGATATGCATCCATCAGGGGAGATTCAGACTGGATATCAAGAATTTCTTTACCCAGAAGGTAGTCAAACACTGAAACAGGCTTCCTGGAATGCTGATTGATGTCCCAAGGCTGTCAGTGATTGGAGATATTTGGACAATGCCCTTGGCATGCTTTAAGTTTTGGTCAGCCCTGAAGTGGTAAGACAGTTGGCCTAGATGGTCATTGTAGCTCAATTCCAACTTTTCTTCTCTTGTTTTCAGCTCTTCTATCTTTTCTTCTATCTCCTTTCTCTCCATTCTCCTTCTCTCCATTCTCCTCCTCCTCTCCGTTCTCCTCCTCCTCTCCGTTCTCCTCCTTCTCTCCGTTCTCCTCCTCCTTCTCTCCGTTCTCCTCCTCCTCCTCTCCGTTCTCCTCCTCCTCCTCTCCGTTCTCCTCCTTCTCTCCATTCTCCTTCCCTCTCTTTTTCTCTCTGTTCTCCTCCTCTACTCTTTTTCTTCACCTTCTCTCTTCCTCTGCTTCCCTTCTCTTGGAAGACATAGATTTTCAAGGGGAAGCTGTGGAAGGGGCTCATTCAATCTAGCAAACGTTAGAGCACAATATGCCTGTTTTCATCCTGCTACTTCTCTGCCAACCTGTTATACTGGTTGTATATTTATGGTAGGGGAATTCCCACTAGTGGTTAAAAAAACAAAAAGACTTACTAATGTTCATGATGGGCTTTAGATAAAACCAGGGAGAGGAATAAGAGATTGTGAGACATAGGGATATAAATCAAATAGGTAAATTTACTTCCTTCTAACAACTGCACCATGCATGCCATCAACAACTCAGTGAGATTAAAGAGGAATGAAGCTTAAAGTTGAACAGGTTTTTGTTTGTTCGTTTTAGTAAGTTAATGAAAAAATAATACATTGAAATCAAAAGCTGGAAGCTGAGTGGTTGTTACTCCATACCATTTCTAACAGCGTGCTACAGTAGTCTGCTTTGCAAGAAGAGATCACTGTAGGTACCTACAAACTATCTGGATCTGTAGGTGACAAGATAAGGAGTACTGTGAAATGGAAGGAAAGGGGTGGCCGAGCAATTTCTAACCGAGGCTTCATAGTTGTGTGTTAGCTTTTATACATGATATATGTTCTCTTTGCCAGCTGCAAGTGAGGAGAAATGACCTCTGCGCTCAGATAATTGCCTAATTTCCATGTAGAACTTTTGCACCTCTGAAGCGTGTCCTTGTGTCATGTTGACCTGATGGCCTGGGCTGCCTCAGCAATGGCATAAGGTCCTCTCAGGAGCTGTCTGCATTCAGGAGGACTCTTATTTATCCAACTGTTTGTGTTAGGGATTTAGGTTGCTCATTTCCTGCCACCCTCACGCTTGTTTTCTTTTCAGCTAACTTTTCTCATGCCATTTAACCTAGGGATTCGAAGGAAGCAAACATCTGAGAGAAGCTATTTTATGGCCTGCGTCGTTCGAGCGCTTGAGTTGTGAGACTGTTGTCAGTGTTTTTCTTGGCACAGTCCAGCCTCCTGCAGCACAGTGGTAGTTGGGAGCAATATGGTGGTAAACCCACCGACAGCAGAACATGAGCCAGTTTTGGTCTTAATCTGGAAGGCAATCAGCAGCGCAATTAGCATCCAAAAACTCCCTGGGAGAGCTTGGCTCTGTGTTTGATTTTGGGTTTGTTGGTTTTCGTTCATGAATGTATCATATGAAATCTCCAGATAGCAGTTGGCACATGAAATACAAGCAACATGCTTAGGGATATGAGTTAGTGGTGAACTTGGCAGTGCTGAGGGAGCTAGGGTTGTTCAGCCTGAGGTTCTTCAGCCTCATTGCTCTCTACAACTACCTGAAAGGAGGTCATAGCCAGGTGGAGGTTGAGCTCTTCTCCCAGGCACCCAGTGACAGAAGGGAACACAGTCTCAAACTGTACTAGGGCAGGTTTAGGTTGGATATTAGGAAGAAGTTCTTCACAGCAAGAGTGATTGGCATTGGAATGGGCGGCCTGGGGAGGTGGTGGAGTCGCCATCCCTGGAGATGTTTAAAGGGAGGCTGGATGAGGCACTTAATACCATAGTTTAGTTAATTAGAAGGTGTTAGGTGATAGGTTGGACTCGATGATCTCAGAGGTCTTTTCTAACCTGGTTAATTCTATGATTCTGTGAACGCTTGGACTTGATGATCCTAAAGCTGTCCCCCAACTGCAATGCTTCTATGATTCTGTGGTGGCTGGCAAAGGATGTTCGTAGCAGAGGTCTGACCAATTTGCTGTAGTATGCTGACAAAGGGCACTCAGCTTGTAGGTGAAAGAAAAGCACAAGACTTCGACTCCTTTTTCCTCCATTTAAATCTGAGCAATCCTGTCCTTTTCAATGCTTGGCCAAGCTGAGAGTCTCCCCTGTTGGCAAAACAGAAACACAGTTTCTTGAGAGAGGCATCTGGGAGAGATCTTTGGTGACCACATAGCCCAACCATTGAGTAGGTCATAGAATCATTTTTGTTGGAAGAGACCATGAAGATCAAGTCTGAAATTAACCCAGTGCTGTCAGGTCACCACTAAGGCATGTCCTTCAACACCACCACATCTATACATCTACCTGGGGTGACCACCATTTCCCTGGGCAGCCTGTTTCAGGGCTTAAAACCTTTTCAGTGAGGAATTTTTTCCTAATATCCAATCTAAACCTCCTCTGGTGCAGCTTGAGGCTGTTTCCTTTTGTCCTATCACTTCTTACTTAGGAGAAGAGACCAACCCCCACCTTTTACAACCTTCTTGTACAGAAGAAGAAGGTCTCCTCTTAGCCTCCTCTTCTCCAGACTAAACCACAGTTCCCTCAGCCACTCCAGGAAGAATTGTGCTCTAAACCCTACACCAACCTTATTGCCCTTCTCTGGACACAATTCAGTACCTCAGGGTCTTTCTTGTAGGGAGGGCTTAAAACTGCACACAAGAAGCAACATTGCAGGGTGTTGGGACATTTAGTTTGCCAGTGGTTTCTACCACTCTTCTTTTTTAAGTTCATAGATTCATAGAACGGTTTGGGTTGGGAGGGATCTTAAAGATCATCTCATTCCAATCCCCCTGCCATGGGCAGGGACAACTTCCACTAGAACAGGTTGCTCAAGGCTTCATCCAACCTGGTCTTGAACACCTCCAGGGAGGGTTCCACTACCTGCCTGGGCAATCTATTTCAGTGTCTCACCATTTTCACTGTAAAGAAATTTTTCTTAACATCCAGTCTAAATCTGCCCACCTCAAGCTTCAATCCATCCCTTCTTATCCTATCATAACAAGTCTTTACAAGAAAGCCAGGAAGAGAGTTTTTGTAGGCTACTTTCAGGTACTGAAATGCTACTGTAAGGTCTCTTTAGAGCCTTCCTTTCTCCATGCTGAACATCCCCAGCTCTCACAGCCTGTCCCCATAGTGATGATAGGAAAGGTTCTATCTTGTCCCACGTGGGCACTGCAAGGAGAAAGATGAGCAGGTCCAAAGCAGGCAGAGTAGACTGGGAGCTGCTTCGTGTGGAAGAATTCCTTCCAACACAAACCATTCTATAATCTATGATGTGATAGAGGATCTTTCTGAATGGCTCAATCCCTGCAAACACTTTTTATGTTATGGGTGGGATATAGCACTTGGTCTACCATGCACAGTGGGCACTTGAGTTTGACCTGTGTCATTTCCCAGTGGCTGCGTGCTCTTCTTCTGCATCGAGAGTAATCTGGCTTCATAAAAATGGCACTAATTTACTGTGTTGCCTGCTGTAATTGGGGGAAATATTATTCCCTCCTCATCTGCAGCTGCCTGGAAAGTCTAGACGTGTCTTTTTACTTTCTGTGATTATATTGTATGCTGGCGGTAGAACGAAATAAAAAGTAGTTTTGAAATGATGATCTGCTCATGTTCCAACCAGTAAAAGCTGCAGAGAGAGGGAGCAGATCTGGTCTGAAGTAATCACTGCCTGTCAGGCTGCTTCAGCAGTGCTTTCAGCACTTTTCTCTTAGGCAGGAATGCTGTGGAGCATATGGATGCGTGTACGCCTTCATGTAAACACTGTGCCGTCAGTCAGCACGCGTCTGGGAGCGCTAGGAACAGACTGGCCTGCTCGTTTTGCACTCATCACTACGTGCTGGGTTAGTGCTTTAGCCAAACCCTGTAAGGGAGAGAAGGCCCTTCAGAGGCACCTGGGCAAACTGGAAAAGTGGACCCATGTGAATGTCAAGAGGGTCAACAAGGCCAGCTTACAGGGTCCTAGGGCTTGGTCAGGGCAATCTGTGGTGTCAGTACAGGCTAGGGGATGAAAACGTTGAGAGCAGCCCTGTGGAGAGAGACATAGAAGCACTGATGGGTGACAAGTTGGACATGAGCCAGCAATGTGCGCTCACAGTCCAGAAGCCAGCTGTGTCCTGGTCTGATCCCCACCAGTGCGAGCATCAGGTGGAGGGAGGAGTTTGTATCCTATTTNGTTGGGGTTGTTTAGGCTGGAGAAGAAAAGACTCATGGGAGACCTTGCTGTGGACTTTCAGCACTTAGAGAGGCTGAGAACAGACTTCTAGCAGGGCCTGTTGTGATAAGACCAGGGGTTATGCTTTTAAACTAAAGAAGGAGAGATTTTGACTAGATAAAAGGAAGAAAGTTGTTGCTCTGAGAGTGGTGAAACACTAGCCCAGGTTGCCCAGAGTGATGGTGGAATCCCCATCCCAGGAAACCTTTATTCAAGGCCAGGCTGGATAGGGCTCAGATGAGATGTCTCTGCTTCAAGCAGAGATTTTGGACTAGATGACCTTTAAAGGTCCCTTCCAACTCAAAGCAGTCTATGATTGAATAATGCAATTGCAAGCCTCTTTGAAGATTTCAGACTGAAATGCACTTACAGCTGCCATTTCCTTGTGTCTCTTCTGTTTGGTCTGCCTCTGCCTCTATCTGGGACAGCATTCCCTGAAGCTATTTCTGCTGTGGACTCTTTCCACAGCACTGAGGAGACTGACCACGCTGAGGCACCATGAGTGTGGAGGGGAGTGTGTTCACTTCCTTTTGGCTGCCCAGCATCAATCCCGCTCCATGTTTGGAGCTGCGGGGTGCGGGCAAAGCGAGCTGGATGTTGGACTGTCACGAGTCTGGCAGCTGCACAGCTGAGCACTTTGCGTGAGAGCTGCTAAATCCCAGCTAAATTTTATGTCTTCTGCAAACAGGGCAAGCTGGAATTCACCCTTTATTAAAAGGTCAGTGAGCACCAAGATATTGTGGGTGCTTTAAGAAAGAAGAAATTGGCCCTAAGCAACATTTAACATATTGCACTTATCCATAATTTCTCAATGTTGAATGTTTTCATGCAAGCAACGAGGCACCAAAAACTTGGCACCCTGCATTTAGTCTCAAATAGCTGGTCTCTCACTGTGCAGAGCAGAGTTTGGGAAGCTACTTGGTTATTATGTTGGTTATTATGTGGTTAAGCACTTTTGCCATACAGGGAATGCTCTTCATTGGAAGGTTTCTGCCCCAAGAATGCAAAGTGTGCATTTGGTTTACAAGTCCACGCAGACATAGGGTGTAAGCAGTGACTAAGATTTTACAGCAGCCCTACAAACTGGTGTGCTGGGTAGCTCAGTGCCTGCTAAATGTTTTTATAAGTAGTTTTCTATGTGGCTTTTGCTTCCCTCTTCCTCCCACTCTTCCACTCTTTTTCTTTGTATGACCAAATTTCTCTCAAAAGTGCAGCTTGAGGTATTTTGGGTAAAACACTGCTTAAACTGAGTCACCCTAAGATGGTGCAGGATTAGGAGTGATCATGCATAGCCCAGTGAAAGTTGATATTCATAGAATCACAGAATGGTTTAGATTGGAAGGGACTTCAAAGATCATCTAGATCCAACTCCCTGCCACAGGCAGGGACATCTCCCGATAGAACAGGTTGCTCAAGGCCTCATCCAGCCTAGCCTTGAATCATCAAGGTTGGGAAAGACCTTTAAGATCATCAAATCCAAGCCAATTAATGTGGCTAAGTTTATGTTTTGGCATACTTAATTTATTTTCATTTTGTGAGTAACCATGAGCTAAGGAAAGGACTTAGAATCATAGAATGGTTTGGGTTGGAAAAGACCTTTCATTGAGTCCAACCACCAGCCTAGCACCACCAAGGCCATTAAACCATGTCCCAAAGTGCCATGTCCACATGTTTCTTGAACACATGATGCTTAGTCTGAAACTAAACAGAGGTAAAAAGTAAAGTAATTGTGTTCAGATCAAATCCCCCTTACCAGTGCAAGCAGACCTACCAGTGCACAACTTGCATACTTTACTCATGGTAGAGGTTTGCTCTGAGGGTCACATCATATCTAACTTGTCTTTTGAACCAAGTAATTCATGCATGAATATAGAGTGTGAGTGTCCTGTGTCCACTGAAGTGGTGTCTGGGGCTCACACCAGGTCTGCACTCATCAGACCCAAATAAATGAAGAGTGCAAGTAAGTACAGAGGCAGACATTTGAAAGATGCTGAGATGCAGTGCTGAGGGACCTGGCTTAGCACCAGGCTTAGGAGATTCTGGTTGTACCTGGTGATCTTAAAGGTCTTTTCCAACTGAAGCAGCTCTGTGATTCTATGATTTCATCCTTAGTTCCAACTGAGAGAGAGGACAAGGGGCCTCTTTAACTTGTTTCCAGCTGCAACCATCTCCAAACCCCAATTCCAAGACCTACATGTCTGAAATCCTATATGCAAGGATCAGCAAGCGCATCTCTAAGGCAGTCTGGGTTTTAGCCTTTGATACCCTCAAAGTTTCCACTACTTTTGGATCACAGAGAGGTTAGTGGTGAATCATTCCCAATATGTGTGCTACTGCCAGTCCTTGTTGCCAGAAAACAGTGCCTGTGATTCTTGGGTCTGATTTGCCTCCAGCCCAAGTGGCTGCAGTTGTAGGCAAAGCCTGTGGGAATTACATTGTAAACTTCTGTGTTGATACATAAATTACTCTGAAATAGTAGATTCACTTGGAACTATCAAATGTCTTGTAGTGACCAAATGAGTTGAATAGGAATTACTGACATCTCTGCCTCTCTTCCTCAGTTTATCACCTGTGAACTGATAAAAACTGCTACCTAATTGCAGTTTTATTAAATCTATTTATTAGCAATTAACCAGGTGCTGTAGCAAACCCCCGAGAGGAAGACAGAAAACATAGCCCAATATGCAGAGAAAAGGGCTTATTTTTTATTTTTTATGCTATGATTAAAAATAAAGCTTAAAATGTTTTATTTATTCAATATAAAACTAAGCTCTTTATGGGACCTCCATTTGATTTATCATTTAACATAAGCTTCATTT
The DNA here is from genome assembly GCA_013399775.1 of Semnornis frantzii. Lineage (NCBI taxonomy): Eukaryota > Metazoa > Chordata > Aves > Piciformes > Ramphastidae > Semnornis > Semnornis frantzii. The sequence goes on along the minus strand of VWYK01087069.1, from coordinate 1,123 downwards.
TGTGGTATATTGCTGATGTTGAATTAATATGAATTCTCTTTAAGAGAGGCCAGTTATCCTTTTCCACCTTTTTTTTTTTCCCCTCTGTAACAAAATATTAAATGTTTAGACTTTGCAGACTATTGCTTTCGTTGTGCACGTGGAATATTTTCTATATGATTCTGCATGTTTAGGTTGGATGTTAGGAAGAAGTTCTTTGCAGAAAGATTGGTCACTGGAATGGGCTGCCCAGGGAGGTAATGGAGTCATCATCCCTGGAATTGTTTAAAAAAGACTGGATGTGACACTTGGTGCCATGGTTTAGTTATTCAGATAATGTTGGACTTGTTATTCAGATAATAGGTTGGACTTGATGACCTTGAAGGCCTTTTCCAATGTGATTGATTCTGTGATTTACACATGGCTTGCTCTATATTTTACCTTTCTTGGAACAGGCTGCCTGAGAAGGTGGATGAGTCACTGTCCCTAGAGGTGTTCAAAAGACGTGTAGACATGGCACTTCAGGACATGTTTAATGGCCATATTGATATTAGACTGATGGTTGGACTCAGTGATCTTAGAAGGCTTTTCCAACTGAAGCAATTCTATGATTCTAGGAATTCCTCTTGTCCCCCTAAAATCTACCTTTTTTGTTACGAAGGAGCTCCCAGAACCCTACCTGTAACAGTCCTTTGCCTTAAAAATATGTGCAGAGTTATTTACTTGGTCAAGGAGATGTAGAAAAAACATTTTAAGCACTTAACATTTTTGGGGGGAAGGTGTGTGGGTGCTTTTTATTCTGCCTCCTATAAGAAAGAACAAAAGAGGGGGAAGAGCTGCTCTTTCCTGTAATTACATTTCAGAACGTGTCCCTGGCTGAGTTACAAGCTCCAGTCAGAGACACCTATTTCAATTAAAGTTGCCTTGGAGGTAAACTATTTAATTTAGGTGAATAAATGATGCTGTAGCAGTTATAGATCAAGGAATATAACCAATTTATTGTATGCTGAGATTCTTGCAGGGATTAAAAACCAAAAACCTATTTCTCTCAGTGATCTCCTGAATAGGTTTCCTGTGCTTCTATTTTAACTTGGGCAACTTGTGACAGGACAAATTCCCAGGCAACTTCTGACAGGACAAGAGA
>VWYK01087065.1:19700-40528 GCA_013399775.1 Semnornis frantzii | reverse complement strand
TGAAATGTTGGATGTCAGGAGGAAGTTGTTTGCAGTGAGGGTGGTGAGACACTGGCACAGGTTGCCCAGGGAGCTTGTGGCTGCTCCCTCCCTGGAGGTGTTCAAGGCCAGGTTGGAGGAGACCTTGAGTGACCTGTGCTAGTGGGAGGTGTCCCTGGCTATGGCAGGGGGTTGGAACTGGATGAGCCTTGAGGTCCCTTCCAACCTTACCATTCTATGATTCTATGATTTAGTGCACAGGCAGCCTTTTCACATGGAGGCTGTGAGAAGACTGTTAGGCATCAGAGGAGCATCCCCTCAGCTCCAGCAGCCCAGGCTGCTCTGTGCACTGCTAACAGGCATTGCAGCAGCTTCTCTTGGCCAAGGAGATGATCATACTAAACTTTACAGTCACACTGACTTTATCCTCCTTTGTGCAGGATGGAGGATTACACAAAATTGGTGAAAAGAAAAAAAACTTGGAAAATGAATGAGGCAGAAAATGCCCTGCTGCATTAATGTCCTTCTTCACCCTCCACAACCAGATTTTGCCTAAAACTCTACACTAGGTGATAAGCCTCACCCAACCTTCCCTAGGCAATGAGTCTGCAACCTTCTGGATTCCGGCAAGGGGACGAAGCGACAGCCCTGGTAAGAAGAGTGAATCCCTGTTTCTGGCAAAGGAATACAGGATGTCCCTTGAATTTGAATGCCCCTGGGTTTTTCTACAAGCTAGTACATGCCCATGGAATCAGCCTCCCTCATTTCTGCTGCACACTTATGCTGTTTGGACTTTCCATGCCAAAGTGGCAAGATCAGGGAGAGTTTTCACTACAGTCAGTACATCAATTTTTCTAAGTTCCTCGTTATTGAGGTTATATAAACTCTTGAAAAATTAGTCTCTTTTCAGCAACTCATAGCCACTCAGATTCTGACAGAAATGGGAAATTACAGTTAGAAAAACTAAATCCTGCCTTTGTTTCCTGAACTTTAAACTATAGATTAATTTGACAGGTGTCTGAGCCTCATTAATATTGCTATTGTCTATCTCTGAATAATAAGCCTGATGGTCACTATGCTCCTTTGAGACATGCATACTTTAATAGTGTGCTCATTACTATAAAAAAAAAAATTGTAAACCACATTAACAAGACTTTTTTTTTTTCACACAGTCATGAAAAACACATTTGAAAGGGAGATTTGTAATGTTTCCAGTTTCATGAAAAAATGTAGAAAGAACTGGAAAATAAAATCTGTTGCTAAGGAATTGAAGGGCTGAGAATACTTTCACCTTACTTTACAGGCTCTCTGCATGGTAAAGCTGGTTCAGCTTCTCATGGACCCACTGGCAGTGGGCCTGCACCAGGGTGGCTGGACCAGAAGGAGTTCCTATAGGAACAGGGCCACAACCAGTTTACTTCTATATTCTGGTAGTATCTGGCTGCTGCAATGGCTTTGCCAAACCACAAGCTTTTAGGCACAGCCTCCAGCATCTCTTACATGTCTTTTCAATGTGCTGTGCCTTGCTGGCCCATGGTGGTTTTTACATGGAAGAACTGTCACTTTGTCCTGAAAGTTCACATACATCTTATTCAGACCCAGAAGCTCAGCCCTCAGAGAGTGGATTTTTCAGAACCAATTGCACAAATCTTTTCTTTGCACAATGTGTTTGCACAGCCCCTGTGGCACCATTTCCACTCCAGGAGCTGGTGCTTATGTATGTCTTGAATCCAGTACCTATTGGATTCAAGAGCACAAGGAGGAGGTAAAACCAGTGACCTCTTGGCAGCTCTCCATCCTCTACTGGAATGGCTTTCCTCTTTTCTCATCTAGCCCTTTGTTCAGGATGACATCTATCACCCAGATTTGGAAATGCAGACCCACATCATGAACCTTTCACATCTTCCTGTTGATGATTTTCCCCTTTTCACCCATTCCAGGCAGACAACCAGCAGCATGCCTGGATGCAGTAGCAGTTTAGTCTCTCGATCTGCTGAAACCAGACAATTTTTACTGTCAAGTCTCTCAACCAGGGGGACTCAAAATACATTGACAAAATTAAGTCTACCTTTAGAATCAGTTCAGGACTTTACTGAAGTGTAGGAGGCATGGCTGGAGGAGAAATAAGAGAATTAATGTATCTGGATGTATCAGAAATCTATTCAGAGACTCCATTTTCATTTGGGAATAGGCCAGTTCAATCAGTCTGCTTGAAGTTCCCAAAAGATCTCAGGGGGATAAAGATGACTGATGTAAATCTTTCAGGGCTTTCTGTATGTAATGATGCCAGGACACAGCCCCTGCTTTCCTGGCACTCCCATCTCTTCTGCTGTTGGTTAAGGTGACAATAATAATTCAAGAAATTGGATGAGCAAGTCAGGAAAAATATAAATCATTGCTCAGGCATGTTTAAATACATTTCTCTAATATTTTGTTCCAATCAAATCTCATGGGATTGCTCCTTCTACCACCCAAGCTAACCATGAGCATTACTGGCTGATGTTCCTTTTTCCAGATTTGCTAAAATTCTCGTTCTGATGAAGTTTTCCCCATTTTTGTCCTGAAGAGGATTCTATTAATACCTCCTCTCCTCTTTTTTTGGCAGTCTATTCTGAAATGCTAAATCCTTATTTCCTCAGCAGGGGTATAATATCTCCTCTTATTAAAAATACTGAAACACAAGCTTACCCAGAGGTGTGTTTTATTTGACATGAAGAGATTCAGTAAAAATGCTTCCCTGGGACAGCTAGGGTTTCAGCCATCCTGCAAGGATTTGGCAAATGTTTCACATGTTCTGCTGGACTCTCTGTTTCATATTTTATTAACCCCTTTCAAAAATGGAAGTTTCCACTGTTTCCAAGTGTAGATGGATGGAAATTTCCACGTCTTATGTCTGGACCTATGGCACAAGCAAAGATAAAGACTGAGTCTCTCAACTAACTGATGGGAAATGGAGTGAATAAGGATGACAAAAAGCTCTGTTTCTAAAACTGGCTACAGCAGCATTTTACAAACAGGCAATGAGTTTGGTCTCTTAAGAGAGTTGACCACCAAAGTGTTCCTATCAGCCAGCAGTGCTGCGGAATTTTGCTGTGAAGGGACGGGGAAGAACTGGAACCTCACCTGTAAAAGGTCAATAGAATAAGAAAGGAGCGGTCAAGGGAGAAATGTTCAGTGGAATGACAACAAAGACCCTAAATCTAGAGTGCTCATCAAGAACAGGGTCATGTGCCTGGAGGGAAGGAGGAATAAGCAGATCTCCCACTGGTTGTGTGTGTGATAGGAGTGAATTCTGCACTGTGGCATGACTGTCCAAAAGAAAAGTCCATCACAAAACCAAGGTTCTCCACCAAGAGTCCTTGGCCATGTTTAAATCCTTTGGTCTCTTGCCACCTCTCAGTGAAGCCAATGTGAGTCTTCCCATTGACTTAGATGGAAACTGGGATGATACTCTAGGTCTAATCTCTTTGTATCACTTTTTGTTTACATCCTCTTAGATTGCTGTGACAGATGTCACATGAAATTGTTGTGGTAGACCTGAGCAGGCCACAATAGGCTTATACATATCCTGGCTCTCCCAGGCATGCTTTCCTGCTCTCCCTTATGTTTTGGGGAGAGGCAACCACAGGAAAGAGGACAAAGAACCTGGAACCACTGAGTCTAAGGACTCTGGCCTGCCCAGACTTGTTTGCAGCCCGTGGTAAACAAGGTACACAGGCTCAGCTTGCATATGCCTTGTGCAAGGCTGTGTGCTGCCCTAAAAAGGCCTAAAGTAAGCCTATGGCTTCACTTAATGTGGTCAGGCTTGGCTAACTGCCATTCCCATTGGCTATTCTGTATCCAAAGAGCCATTAATCTCAGGCTGTATTGATAAAGGAGGTGAGCAGGTGACACAACCTGCTCTGCTCTTGTGTCTGATCTGCTGTTGTATCGGTGCTTGCTGCTTTTTACTGCCTTATTGTATCCTGAACTGCCTGGAAACTCCACTACCCCGAGTTTACTGAGAACAGGCTCTAAATGCCTTCACAAGATCAGCCTGCACAGCCAGTGTGACATCTGTGCTGAGACTGCACATGGCAAGACATCCTGTCTGCACCTGAAAGCCTCCTACTGACATGGGAAGACCTGGAGATACTCAGATCATCCAGAGAGATCAGGACCAGGTCAGAGGTTGTCTGCCTCCTTTCCCAGCAGCCTGGGAAGAATCAGAAGCCTCAGAGGGTGACAAGACAGTAATAGAGTTCCCTGAAAGCATTTGGGTTCTGCCTGAAGCTGTAGCCAGCCCCGCGAGTTGGGAAATGTTTTTGTGAGTAACTACTTGGAGCCTCTTGTAACTTGGCATTGCCTTCTGCCATGAGCAGCAAGGAGCTCCCTGAGTCCATCTAGTGGACAAGCAGTGTATAGCCCACAAGAGGTATAGTGACAGCAGAAACCTTCCTTCCACTTCAACTAATGTTATATCATTACTAGTTATTTCTAGATCCTATGTTATTATCTGTATGAAGTTTCCATGACCATGTGAAGAAACGAGTATTATTAAAATTAGTGGGCAGGGTGGTGAGAGTTCTAAGTCTTTACTATTAATAAACAAAATTAATCTTTGAAAATCATATCTCACATCAATTAAATCCCCCTCCATAACAGAAGTTCAACAAGGGCAAGTGTAGTGTCTGCACCTGAGGAGGAACAAACCCATGTACCAGTAGAAGTTAGGAGCTGACCTGCTGGAAAGCAGCTCTGCAGACAAGGACCAGGGAGTGCTGGTGAACAGCAAGCTCACCGTGAGCCAGCAATGTGCTCTTGTGGCCAAGAAGACTAATGCTGTTCCAGGATGCATTAAGAAGAGTGTGTCCAGTAGGTCAAGGGAGGTTCTTCTACCCCACTACTAAACCCTGGCGAGGTCATAGCTGGAGTATTGTGTCCATTTCTGGGCTCCCCAGGTCAGGAGGGATAGGGAACTACTGGAGAAAGTTCAACATAGAATCACAGAATCAGTTAGGGTTGAAAAAGACCACAAGGATCATCTAGCTCCAAACCCCCTGCCATGGGCAGGGACACAGAGGGTCACAAGGATGATTAGGAGACTGGAGTGTCTCTCTTACAAAGAAAGGCTGAGAGACCTGGGGGTCTTTAATCTAGAAAAGATATAAATATCTAAAGGGTGGTCACAAGGAAGGGGCCGGGCTCTTCTCAGTGGTGACCAGTGATAAGACAAGAAGTAATAGGTACAAACTAGACACAAGAGGTTACACTTGAATTTAAGAAGAAACTTCTTTACTTTGAGGGTGACAGAGCAGTGAAACAGGCTGCCCAGAAAGGTTGTGGAATCTCTTTCTCTGGAGACTTTCAATTCCTGCCTGGATGCAGTCTTGTGCAACCTGATCTAGGTGTAACTGCAGCAAAAGGGGGTTGGACTAGATGATCTCTAGAGATCCCTCCCAACCCCTATCATTCTATAATTCTGTGTCTCTCAGTCTCTGTAGTTCACCAGGTATTTAACTTTCTACAGAGCAATTTCCCAAGCCATGCTTCTTTTTAAATCTTTCTTTGGAAGTCCATGGGGGAAAAGGGCTTCTCAATGTCCACGTCTGGTTGATTTTTCATTCATTCCTGGCAGGGACCTGGCTGATACGTTGTGTTTGGATTACTTCATAAAACTCATAGCTGATGAAGTAGATATCTGATCATCAGATAGATTTTTCCATCCCAGCCTGAAAGCCTACAACTACTACTCCAAATTCTTATCTGTATTAAAACACTTGAGAGTCTAATCTAGTAACACAACAGTTTTGGTCAAAGTAGAACATGTCTGGCTAGGCTTACCTACATTTTGTACAAAACAATCACTGTTCAGGCAGGCAGAAAACACATCAGAATATCTGTTTAAATGCTTGCCTAGAGGCAAAAAAATCCTGACTCCTGCTCAGTGACTGAACTCTGACGGTCGACCCCAACCTGTGATCCGTGACCATGGTATGTGAAATTTGGCCCAACAGCTGACCCCCAATTTCCAGCAATGACCTTTGATGCCAACTTGCGACACCTGACCACAGGCTGTGAACCTGACTCCTGAGCCCTGAACCCTGCTTTGACACCTGGCAAGTGACCTTAGCCTATGACCCTTGACCTCAATCTGTGACTTTTAATGCCTTATCCATTACCTGTAATTTGACCCTATCTGTGACCTTGGAGGTTTGACTCATGACATTTGACCCAGCCATGAATGCTGTGGTATCAAGAAACATCAACTAATTATTTGTGATTTCAAGGCAAAGAGACTGAGACGCAAGGAGCTGTGCGAAATCAAAGAACAAATTAGTTGAAGCCATTTTCCTCTCTTGAATCTATACTCTGCCCCAGGGACCACAAACATGAAAGCTTGGTGTGTGAGAGCACATTGGTTTTCTATTTAACACCCAAACGGGAAAGGCAGAAAGTTAGATTAAACATGCACCAGCCTTCTAAAGAATCTCTCTGCTAGTAGGAGTGAGTTCCTAGTTGGGTCGTTAGTACTCATGGAGGGTTACAAACACATAACGCAAACGCGTCTTCAGAACACAGAGTATTTCCACATGTACATGGACAAGAAAACAAGTTGTGGCTGGCTGTGGCTGACAAAGCTGCACTAATAATGAATAAAAGCTTTCCTTTTAGCAGTAATTCGGCCTCCCCACTGTGAAGAGAGAAGGTGCTCGAAGCCTCAGTTCCCTCATTTTCACTCTTGCCAGGCATAACATACTGCAGAGAAGACAGCAGTTGTGTTATACCAAAGAAAGCAAACTCCCTCTAGGCTAAAAGAACAAGAGAAAAAAAAATCCCACTGCAGCTTATGCTTGCTCAGCCGTAAGAGGAATGGTGAATTTTTGGCTCCAGCTTCACAAGACCACAGGACCCAGCACAGAACTGCCTGCCATTGGGAAAGTTTTGCATATTTTTTAGTTTCCTAGTAAAAGATCTGCCACAGCAAACCCAAGTCCAAGTCCTGTCGTATCTGCCTGTGGATGGGTGGTGTGGCACTGCATGGGGAAGGGAAGGACAGACCAGGAATATGGCCCAAAGCTGTGCCTTGCTGCAGCACCCAGTTGCAGATAGGTGGGCAGTTCCCTGTGCCCAGTTGCTCACTGCAGCCTTCAAGAGCCAGCTGTTGAGGAGTATGCCATTCCAGAGCCCACAAAGCAGTTGATGAACTACCACTAGAACAAAGATGTTTGCTGAACTGCTGACAGTTACACCCACCAAAGCGATTTCCTTTTCACAGGATAGATATTCCTTCCTCAATAGACTCCATCCACTAAACCCTACCCCAATGAAGTCAACAAAAGCTTTGCCAAGAGACTACAAGACACAAGGTTCAGTCTTACAAGGACTCATCCCAAATCAGTTTGGCAAGTTTCCAAATCAGGCCTTATAGAATCATAGAATGGTAAGGTTGGAAGGGACCTCAAGGCTCATCCAGTTCCAACCCCTTGCCATAGCCAGGGACACCTCCCACTAGCACAGGTCACTCAAGGCCTCCTCCAACCTGGCCTTGAACACCTCCAGGGAGGGAGCAGCCACAAGCTCCCTGGGCAACCTGTGCCAGTGTCTCACCACCCTCACTGCAAACAACTTCCTCCTAACATCCAGTTTCAATCTCCCCTCTGCCAGTTCAAACCCATTGCCCCTTGTCTTGTCGTTGCAAGACCTTGTATATATGCCCTCCCCAGCCTTCCTGTAGTCCCCTTCAGATACTGGAAGGCTACTCTAAGGTCTCCTCAAAGCCTTCCCTTCTCCAGGTTGAAGAGCCCCAAATCTCATAGCCTCTTCTTATAGCAGAGCTGCTGCAGCCCTCTGAGCATCTTGAAGAGGATGATGACAGGGAGGGAGGTTAATGCCAATGCACAACATTTATTTCCAGGCACTGGTTACAATAATGCCAGCTCATACATCTCTGCCCACTCCACCATTAGAAAGTTGGTTCTGCAAGGTGCTACACAAGCAGGCCACATGCCAACAGGACACTTAAAGATATGCTCAACTTTAAGGATATGAATAAATCCTCTTGCTGAATGTTATGCTTTCCTGAACTAGAGCCAAAGTGCTCCATCCTTTGCCAGCTCTAAAAGTTAACATCAAAAAACTCTCCTGGTACTGTTAAATAAAGCCCTCCACACAAGCACGCAAATAGTTCCACCAAGTATACTTATAATCTCCTTTTTCTACATAGACATGAATGGGTCAATTCAGGATATTCTGTTTCAAGGTCCTTCTATTTAATGCCTACAGTTTACAACTTTGATCCAAGTTTGAGCACTTTGTTGCTCAAAAGTAGGCATTCAAAATGAACAGCATGGAGGATTCATTATGCCTAGTAATAGTATTAACCCTATAGCTACAGTATATTGGCTTTAACATTATCCCCATTTTGTTCCCTGGCTGGCACTTTTACTGATATATTTGGGATTTTAGCCCTCCACCAATCCTCTCATCCAACTGGAAGAGATGCCAGAATGACTTAGAAAACACTGTCCAAGTTCCATATAGGAAAGCAAACCACAGGAATGGTCTATTAGCATTAAAATTACGGAGCCGTTCAAACACATTAGGGACAAACATGGCAGCAGTGTGAGTCGAGCAAGCATAGCACTGCAACATCACTTTCCAATGGCCAGAGTTCACACATTATATATAAGCCTTTGATTATGTACACCACACAGCATGCCACACTACATTATTTTTTCAGTGCTGTTCTCTTTCCTCTGCTCACTTCTGTTCTATCCCTAAGGATGCACGGCACATTCCAACAAGACAAAGCTATTCCAACTTCTATCCCCAGGCTAAAAGAAGAACCAAGAGCTCTCTGTCTACTTCAATCTACCAAAACAGGAGAGTATTTCATTAATCCTGCGAGTTAGGCACCACTCTGATTTCACCAATTAACCAGACATTTCTCTTATTTTATCATATTCCAGCCTCTAACTAAAGCAGTTTTTCTAAACACATTTAATTCTTTCAGATCTGAGCCAAAATTCCATCTTTTTATAGGTTTGGAAGCTGGTCCAAAAGACATTGACAGTGTTCCAGTTGCAGATACTCCCCAGTGCCTTTTAAAAATTATATTGCCAGGTTCCTGTATTCTTGACTGCCATTCAAAGGTCACAGCCAATACCACTAAAAATCAGAAGTTTGAGTGCCCAACAGCTGATGAATAACCTTGATACCTCCATGTCCTCAAACTCCTCAGAGTGTTGATGTGCCCGGAGGTTTAAAAGAGGCATCAGGAATCTCTCTCAGGAGTGTTTCTGTCCACAGGATCAAGATCTTTCTGCCTTAATCACCAGCTTTTTTCTGTACCTCAGGTGTCTAATCCCATCAGGGGAGCTGGGTGAAGAAACTGTGAAAAATTTGATGCACCAGCATGAGTCATATGAGGCCCCAGATTCCATGATGAAAGTGATGCTATAGTTTCATAAAACCCTGGGGTTTGGGCAATTACAGAGCAATTATCTGGAAAGCAGCTTGTACATGTCAGAGAGATACAGACTGAGATCTAGTGACATCAGCAACAACCATTCCGTCTGTTACAGTGCAGTTGGTAATCACACCTGTGATGAAAGGGAAAGCCACGGGGAGGGAAGTTTTGGAGAAGGATTTTTTTTTGTCTGTCAGAAGAGGTATTCCTAGATTTTGGTCTGTTTCCTTCTGTTGCTCAGAGCAGGCCATTTATATGCTTCTAGCAGTCTGAAGAGAATGTCCCCATGTTACATCAGATTTAGCCTGGCTTAACAGTACATATCACATTTCCACACAAGGAGCAGATGCAGTTTCAGAAGGGAAGTTACAAATACATGATAACTGGCCACATATTTTGCAATGTTTTGCACATTTGATCCATTTGAAGATTGGAGGAGGGGAAGCATCACCACATGAAGGTCAGCCTCACCCAGAAGAAAGAGTGACACTGATAACTGAAGCCCCACGAGGCTTTTATGGATCAATAAGCAAAACAACTAGCTAGACATTGAAGTCTTTTACCTGCACACTGCATTAGTCTGAGTGTCACCAAGTCCACAGGATTTTCTCTGCACTGTATTTGTCATGAGGAGACTGATGAGAGTCAGACAAACCAGAATTTCTCTTTCCTCTGTTGGAAAACATTTATGAACAGACAGCTCTGACTTCTAAAGAGAGAGACAGCTAGCCAGTACGCATCATATAGACCATAGATGTAACAGTGTTGTCAACACAGAGATGTCTTGAGACTCATTGGGATGAGCAAATGCTGTCCCCCATAACCCTGCAGTTCCAGTGTGCACAGCTCTCCACATAGTTTCTCAGTGAAACCAAATACCCTCTGCTATTTTCAGTGACACCATAAGCACATGGTGTTGTTTGCCATTTAATTCACTTTCCAGAAAGGCTTCCACAGAAGTGTTACAGCAAAAGGGAAACCTCTCTACAGTTCTTTATTCTACATCCTTGCAGAACACATTTACCTGTAACAAACCCAGAGCCAGTCTTACTGATGAGTATTTCCAATGATGGTGACATCACCACATGACGTAGAGACAGTCTGCTGAGTACAGTGTTGGGTCTCAATGTTTTTTTTTTAATTATGCAGTCAGAAAAGCCATATGTGCACCATGACACATGTACAAGTCACTTCTTTCCTGCTCCAGCCAAAGTACTGCTTTCACCATGTTTTACTGAAATACAAAGGTAAGTGGAGGCATTTCATAAACTCAAGTTCCTGCAAGACAGCATTTTCAAAAAGCTGTGAGCTAGTTAGCTTTATTTTTAAACGTTGAAAACATCTCTCAAAAGCCTGCAAACAGCAAACATTTCCTTTGTTAATGACATCTTGAAATAGGCAGCAGGCAGTTCAGACAGGTCCAACAGACTTCCAGATTGCCTATTCCTAGAATATGAACCCAATAGAGGAGCAAACACTTTCAGAAGCACAGGGATGGTCACAATGTCTACAGCAGGACAAATAGAAGGAAGCTGTGAGTGTAGAGGCACTGGTAGCAATCGAGGCACATATTTTAGGACATCTATGATTCAAGAGGTGAATCAACACTAACCTTTTTGAAGTGGAGTCCTTTGAAAGGTTTCAAAGGCCCCACGGAGACCAGCCTTCAATGGCAGATGGCCAAGCTGCTCCATCTCTATCATTTCCCTAAGCCAGTGAAGCTCTGATTTTATAGAGGGAAGCATGCAGGAGTTGGATGTGTAGGTACCAAGCTACCTGAAAAGAGAGGAAAGCAGAGTGTGCATCACCTAACTCTCAATGTTCAGCTCAGTGCTTAGCAAACTGGTTGCCACTTGCCCCTTCAGTAAAACTCATTGCCCTATGGGACTGGTCCAGCACAGAAATAATTCAGAAGCTTCAGCTCTCCCTCTCTAGGGATCTCTTGGCCCCTAACATTTCAAGACCTCAAAGGGAGTAGCTTGCTCACTTCATGCTTAAAGACAGGCAATGTGGTTCTTTTAACAACACAAATATGCATGGTCAGTTGAAGGCTTGTAAAGTTAGCATTAAATTGAACCAATCTATTTTTTATAACTTAACTTTTTCTGTGTATATTTTTAAAAACATCTATGCTTTGTTTCTGCCTTCTTATCAATAGAGAAAAACTCCCATCTCTCTCTGCTTCCAGTCTACTGGTTTTAATTATGAGAGCTTTTACTATTTTTACTGTTCTTCTCTGCATTCTCTCCCAGTTTGTCAGCATTGCTTTCATAACATTTGTGGTTGCAGTGGACCAGCAACACAACAACTCCTGCTTGCAGTTTCTTTCTGAAAACACTAGTCCAGATACCTGAGCAAGCTGAGCATACTGACAGGTTTGCTCAAATGCCCAGCTTCAGGGAAGTCAAAGTCATTATGGACACTTTGCCCCAGCTACGTGAACCAACAGAAGGTCAGTTCAATGTATGTCACAGCCTTTTGGGGAGCCTTCCAGACTGACAGCCTGAGAGGATCCATTTCAAAACAAGCAACAAAGGGAAGACATGGATGTCAGTCAAAGGCTTTGAAATAAAATCCATCCAGCAACCAATGGGTCACAGGATTTGTGAACTATTTTATCTCTCAACCACTTCCAGCAAGGGAACCTACACAAATTCTGTGAGAACACCTTATGTCCTGGGAGCCTGAAGAGACTGTAGGAATCACACAGCCAAATGAAAACAACTTTGGAAAGGATTAGAACGTGGGATAAACAAAATGGTCCTGCAGCTATATATCAGGCACGGCCAAGAAGCTTCTGCTTGAAACCCTTACATTCTTGCCTGGAAAATGTCAAGGTGATTTGAAAGAAAAGGTAACCCTTTGTTCTAGCTATAGTGTTTCAAATATTCAGACAAGCAAAGGTTCAAAGATGGTGATTGATTAGCTGAGTCACATCTTGAGGATATATAAAAATGTAAGTCTACTTTATTTGGGTCCCAGCCCAGGTGTCATCCATATTGCCACAACTGTGATCACTGAACAACACAGAAGAAAAGCAGAGCCTCATCAGTGCTCTTCTGCCTTGCGGTTCTCACAAGCAGCTACTCTTTCATACATACCAAGGTCATCAGCATCTAAACAACAGTCCAGGTCAAGGGCAGAGGTAACTTTTAACAAAGACAATTCCCTCTAAAGCCAGTTAGACCACACTGGTTCCAGTATTTCATCCTTCTATCATCTACATCTCTCTTTCTTCTGCTTCTTGTAAAACTGCTTCCTTGTGTTCAATTTCCTGCATGCACCTTCAAGAGCAAGGACAGAAACTGCAACCCTGATTTTTCCTTATTGCATTTCATAACATTTTAACCTTTGAAGGTTAAATTCTAAGAGCTCTGCCTACTAGGAGAGCACAGTGGCAATTGCCCCCTCCCATACAAGGAGGAGAAGGAATGTCCTTGCATGCTGCTCTGGCTCAGCAGCACAGTGGCCCCCAAAACAATTGGTCCACAGACAGAGAAGCAATGTCAAGCTTAGCACAACTTTGCTACCTCCTGAAAAGTAGCAGCTCATTTCACTAGGGCGGAATCTGGTTCTGCAGGCTCTAAAATGCCACAGTAGCTTAGTTTACAGAAGCTGTGATGAAGACTAGAGCAACTTGGAGTAGCCACCACATGCAATAAGCACAATTCCACAAACACAGGACAACTCTTTTCCCCACTTGTGAAAAATGAATCTGATTAACGTTCCAAATAAGAGCACAATGGCTCAGAAAAAGGCTGGGCCTGTTAATGATACATTAACTTAATAACAGCAAAATTCCATCACTCACTGGCATGCTAATGAATTCATTTCCCAAAGGGTTATACTGCATCCTCTTTCATGACTGTGAGTTTCTCCCATTCAGCATACTGAAGATTTTAAAAGAGCTCTTCATAAGAATGCAACATAACTTGACTGGAAGGCAGTGGGAACACTTTCTTTACTGAAAGAATAGCACACTAGGCAGCAGCCAAGCAGCTTCAGAAAGCCAAGATTCTATTTAAAGTTGTCATTGCAATTCAGGGTGGTCCCCTGTTACCAAATTGTTGGCATTTTATCTCAAATCCAGTGTGCTCACAATGTTCTACAGCTCATCAGCAACACAGGAATAGATATGCAAAGTCACACTGCTGCTTTGGCATCCCATCTCTGAAGGAGACAAGGACCAGCTGCTTTCAGGAAATGGCACATACCTTCTAATGACTTTGCTTTATTTTCAGCACAGTTAGCCCAAGTTTCAAACTAATTTAGAAGCAGACTTGTGACCCCTGAGAAGAGCACACCAAAGCAGAATCACTAAAGTCACCACAGCTGAGTCATTTCCATCTGCAGCAGCTCCAGACCCCTCAGAACCACAGGCAATGTCCAACTCCATCACCACAAAGATGGGGCTGGGCAGCTTGTTCCAAGGGGCAATGGAACAGTGGGATGGAAAGTCAGAGAAACGGAAGGAGTGAGGGCAAGATCTGCAGCTGTGAAGGGTTACTTGTCTCTTGGCCAAGCAGCTCTACTGTCACTTCCATCTCTTCCTTAGCATCACACTTGGCTCTGCAGGACACCATAGGGTGACTTGTGCTCTTGGCAGCTGCCTTGTCTATGCATCAAGCTGAGCTGGGGTTTGCCACAAGCCAAAAGCATCTCTTGGTGCCAAAATTTGGCACTCATTCCTGAATGTTAGTGTAAAGTGCACATACACATGTAAAACTAGACACCTCCTTCACCAAAGTCAAGCTGAGGATGCAGTAGCTTGGATAATTTTAGATAAAGATTTTGAAAAGAATGTTTGCCATTTTGAGTCACCATCTCACATTTTATTTTGTTCCTCAAGCAGTTGATTAGCCTGTAGAACATTGGTATGGCTTGTTTACCCAGGATTGCTTCCAGTTTCACACTGACCAAGAGCAATGTTGCTGAGACCTTGAGCCAAGCCTAATGAAATTATAAAAATAAAATAAAAAATGGAAAGAAAAGTTATATCAGTTTTAATGGGTTTTGCAAAAGGTCTCAGCTCTTTCAAGAGTGAAAGTGCTCCATTCTTACAGTCATAACAGTGGCAGGAGGGCAGCACATCAGGCAAATGGCAAGAAAATGTAGAGACATAGTCTAGGGTATGACTGGTGGATCTCAGCAGGAATTCCTAATTCCAGCAGTTAAAACTGAGCTACAGCTCTAGTGCACAGCCTGTCAGTGGAGAAGTTATCACTGTCATGACACTGCAACTATTATCTGAATGAGATTTTAAAGACTGGAGTAGCTTACATGGTACAGGTCCAGTCACTGGGGCCAAAGCCCAGTGCTATTTGCTATTTCTGTTTGCTGTTTCCCTCAAGACTGTTTTAGAACAAACACATTTAATTCTTATATTTCTTTGTTGGGAAAAAAAACCCCAAACAGTCTTTAAGTCTAAGAGTCTTTGGTGATCACATCACAGGTCAGCAGAGGGGAAAGACTTTCTTAATCCTTCTTTCTCATTGTCCCTCTGAAGCCATAGTAGAAGCCCCTCCTTCATTAGGTATCTGCATGGGAGACAGCCCATGGGATATCCCAGACACAAGAACTCCAAGCAGACTTTGCATCTTACTAGAAAAGAAAAAACCATAAGTACAAACTCAGGAGTCTGGGCATCCCCTGCACTGGGCTGCTGCCCATAGAAACCCATCAACTTGTGTGCACAGCTAATGCAGGTCTGGCTCCCCTCTCACTATACTCCAGTACCTCAGGAGCCATCCCAGCTGTCACCATGGGTCTGCACATATGTGAAACAAGTCAGCACCCACACTAACAAATGGGAAATCTTCCTTTTTCTGCCAGTCTCGGCCTTTAATATGAGTTACCACATTTCACTCACTTTTCTTCAGCAAAGGAGCTCATTTATTCATCTGCTGGGTAACATTGTCTAATGTTATCTGTCCTGCATGGGTGCATGTAATCAAAGGTATCTAAGCACCCTACAGTGCATCACTGGGCAGCACAGCTAATGTCTGTTGTTCTCTCTGTCTCAGCCCAGCAGGAAAGCCAACTCCATAGCATTTTCCCCTAGCAGAGCTGGCTGTGTTGAACTTCTGGGTTTCTTTGATGCATTGAAAATGCACTCTTAAGTCAAGCCCTGCACAGCATGACCACTGATGGTGTGATGCTAGCGAGCAAGGGCAATTCTTTAAAGTGCTCTGAGATGCACAGCACTCAGTATGCATAAATCACCCTGAAAAGCACCTGGAGTAAAGCCTGTGACTGGCAGCACATGAGTCTGAAATACACCTGAAGTGCTCAGAAAGGATTCAGAGTGGCACAACTCTCCCTACACTGAAACAAGCACATGGAAGCTCCGTATGATTGGTCATTCACTCCCCTCAACAGCTTTAAAATACACCTAGACAAATGACACACTTTGCACTTGTGCTGATGCAGAAAGAATAGTTTTCTGGAATCCCTTTTTTTATTACTCTGAATGTATTATCCCAGATAATGCATTCATTCTTTTTCTGGTTTGGAGTGTGGAATTCTCCTGCTGCCATATTTATTTATTTTTTTAATACTACCAAATATATACAGAAAACCAGGCTGAATTAACCAGACACCAGAGGTGACAAGAAGTGTCAGAATGAGGAACACTCTGGGGGGCTACCAAGGAGAGCTGAGTGGGTCAGAGAGCCAAGGCTGTCAGGTATTTTTACTTTGAGATTTCCAACCTAACCCAAATGAAGAATGAGCTTTAAATAACTGTCTGTGAGAAATGAGCTGGCAACCTGTGGTACTTAACAGTGGGAAGGTGATTACAGCACCCAGCACATGACAATTTACATTGATTTGTAATGTCTCTGTCCTCCAGCAGGCAAAAATGGGTCTGCCACTGAAACACCACTCTCGGGAACACATCTCTTTTCTCTGTTACCATGCTGCTGGCCTGATCAGTGAACCCACTGGTCCTGGCATGCCAGGGCATTTCCTAAGGAAGTGCTACTGCAAGGTAAGACAGAGCGACGATGGTGCTACAGCCCTTCTAAAACACAACAGCCTGACCAATCACTGGGTTGTGCTAAGGACTGCAGAACCCAAAATTGAATGTGCCACTTTGGAATAGGGTCAATTCCTAAACAGCACTCAGGTCCATGCACAAAAAGAGAATAACAACATTATTTTTGTCCCTTCCCTACCCCTCTGGCAGAAAGTTCAAATTTCAGAAACAGGTATAATTAGTGCAGAGATTTCAGAGGTGAAAAAAACAAACAAAACAAAAAACAAACCCCTAAAAAACAGAGAAATTAAAGCAGAGAAGCCCAAACAAGCCAGCAGAGAGGCATACCATGCAGACATCAGTGGGGGACAGGCTAGCCAGAACCAGCACCCTGCCAGGGAGCCACACAGGACTGCCACAGGAGTGGGGATGGGGCATGGAGCATGGGTCTGTACAGTCTGGTACTTCGTTGAGGCATGAAGACCCAAAGAGCTGAACATGGGATGCAGGGCTGTTGAGAGGGTCCGATCATGACACTGCAAGGAGCAAGCTAGTACCAGATGGGACCAGAAGCAGGGCTGCAATACAGCACCAAGGTGGTCTATAGCCAAGAGATGGGGCCCATCAAGAAGCCAGTGCAGAAGCAATCATAGAGCCCTGGGTTGGCCTGAAACAGGCTCCTGAGTATGTGGTGTGGGTGGAAGGGACCAGATAAAGCCAGTCAGGATTGTTAAGTGCCCACTAGTGCCCTCAGGATCCCTCTCAGGTCTGTTTTGTTGTTGCTTCTGACAGCAGTAACTGGACTCCAGCGCATGTTTCACCAGCAGGCCAAGCATCAGCCAAGCAGTTAAACATCCTTTCGGGCTGAGCACCCTCTGATGGCAGTGAGGCTGCTTTACAGGGACTGATCTTGCCCTAGGTGACAGTTCTTGCTTTGTTCTCCACAGCAAAAAAATCAATTCTGCCGGACATTTCAGCCCCTAGAGGAGAGGGAAACAGCGGGTTGTAAAGGAAATATTGACTGTGCACTGAACATACTTCACTGGCTCCTTGGGAAATGTAACTTTGCAGGTTCACAGCATGTGGGATCAGCAGTCAGCTTAAATAAGGTCCAGTTCAGACTCAACTTTGACTATATACTGCATGATCTTAAATATTTTGGGGACATGGTTTAGTAGGCATGATGGACTTGATAGCCTTGATCCCATATTTTTGCTGGCCAGCCTTTCAAATAGGCCTTCCTTTTCTTTCATTCCCTCCATTAGGAACCTTAACTGGAGACAGCATGTGATGCCAGCATTAGAGGCTCAGGCCTCAGCTGGGCTCAATTACGTTTGTAGGTGACCTGCACCTCTGATGGTCAGACCCATTAGGCACTGAAATTAGTACATCTCACTGCTTGCCATTCTAAACAAATTGAAATCTTCTGATAGAAAGCATATAATGAACTCTGATTTTTCTCATGCTATGGGTGATCAGATAAGCAAAGAAGTTCTAATATTCATGAGTAACTTTGCTTTTACACTTCAGTCTCCCTGAGAGCTTTTCATTCGAGCTATATTGTTTCTTCTTCCATTAAGCAATCTTAATAGAATATTTTTTGTAACTTTGTCATTCCCAGACTGTGCCGAGAAAATCGACAGTGCACATGAGCTAGATTGTATGGTCCTGCTCTGGCAGGGGGGTTGGACTCAATGATGTCTTCGGGCCCTTTCCAAGCCCCGACATCCTGTGATCCTGTGATTTTCCCTCCACCAGCATCCCCACTGTCTCTTGATCAACTCGGCCACTGCGGAGCTGCAGGACTCACATCCTGCAGCCAGAAAGGCAGAGGCAGCGCTCACTGCCGATCCTGCCGCCAGAAAGGCAGAGGCAGAGCTCACTGCTGGAGCAACGCTGCCCTCTGGTGGGCAAGTGGCGCATGAGCATGCTGCTACCTTGGCACCTTCGTCCTGCTTGTTTCTTTTTCCCTTTCCGGTTGGGTCACAACAGCACACCTGGGCTGGGATAATTAATCCCTTTTTCGTATTTGCCAAATAAATAAAAGTTTGTGTTTAAGAGGCAAGGGGATAAATATCATTCATACAAGCATACATGCATGTACAATCACCTCTCAACAATTGCATGCTCAGCAGGAGAGATCAAAAGCAGTTCTTGCTACATTAGAAATATTCACCCTTATACTTCCAGCATGTTGCTGGTTTGCTTCCCTAACATATATTCACACAGAGAGAAAATGATCCATACCTTCTTTCTTGTCTCACGGGCTTGATTTACTTATTCTAGGAGTCTTCATCTCTTCTTGGCTCCCATCAGAAGTAGGACCAGTCTCTAACTTCCTCCCACCTGGATTCCTGCTCCATCTGGACAGCCTATGGTCCACCTTCTCCAACAGCTCCCACCACCTATTTGACTTTCAATATTTTAGCACCACGTCCTGACCTGTCTCACTCTGCTGCTCCTCACCCCTGAGCACCTACAGTGGTTTCCAAGGGAGTCAGCCTCACAGGTGCCTACCATTACTTGTTCTTGGTTATGTAATTACACCTGGGTCTGATCACTGAATAAGGCACTTCCCTTTCAAGCACTTCCGTTCTTGCAGGATTTCTACACACCCCCAAAAAATGTCTTCAGCTTTCCCCTAATTGCAAGTTTCAGGAGATATCCCTGGAGATGTGAGAATTTCCCATTTTCCCAGCTATTCCCTAGATGAGATGCTGCACAGGCAAAGTCCAGGAGAAGCAAAGATTTCCATGTCTTCATAGAAAAAGTCTCATGACTTTTGTTCTTACCCTCACCTCTGCTTTCACTGTGCAGGACACCTACCTGCAGCCAGTCCTTGTGCAGTGAGGGGTTTTGCAGCATAAGGCTATGTCTGGTTCCCTTTCCCTAACCAGAAAGCCACTCTGCCACTGTTGCCTCAGTCAAGCTGTCAGCCCTCAAATCCTCTGCTCCATACACTTGAAATATCTCCCTTGTAGAAAAGGAGTCCAGGATTTTGTGGATAATGGCCAATGCCAAGAGAAGACATTGCAGAGCCTGTAAATAATCTGAGCTGACTGTTGCTTAAATTGGTTTGAGGTTTTTTTTCTGCAGTGCCTGTTCCCTGCCCTTTCCCTGGCACCTGAACCTAGCACTCAGCGAAGTTTTACAAACTCAGATGGTCACAGCATACTCCTGACTTTCCCATTTCCCCTCACAGGCTGTGAACACAGCCACATTCCTTATAACCACTTCAGGCTTTCTGGTGTTTGGCACCTTTGTACCTCCATGGTCTCTGTGCTTACTCATGTGGTGCTTTACATTCGTGTCACAACACCTTTCTTACTGGCTCTCCTCAAGAGAGGAGAGAGCCAAGTTTGTTTTGTACACTTTCCATGCTGTGCCACATGCTGACCTAAACTCTCCAGTCTCTGGGGAACACAGCATGATGCCCCTCTTTATAGCATGTCAGGAAAAGAAAACTTCTCAAGCATTAATGGCATTGACATGGCAGCGGGTGAAAACATCTTGGCTTCCACTGCTCGGCTGGCGTTCAGCAAGTCGTGGTCCTCTGCTCATAGGTCCTGTAATAATCTGTGGGAATGTGCTGGGAACTCTTCTGTCTTTGCAACCTCTGCCCTACCCAAGGGATCAGCTGCATGCAGTCCAGGAATTAGGGCCCTGGAGAGAGGACTTCTCCTGGTGCTGGGAAAGTGCAGCCCAACTACCTTGTCCAATGTCTTCGGGTCCTTGAGAGAAGCAAGAGCTGGTGGCAGCAGTGCCACCTGCAACTTTATCAACTGGAAAGGCATGAATGCAACAAGCAGAACCACTAATGCTGAGAACTAAAGTGATTCCAGACTGAGCATAAGGGAAACACCAACAGACCTCTTACCTCTGTTATTGATTCTCGACCTGGTCACTGTGGAGAGCAGACAAGACTTTTGTCCAAATTAAATCTTTTCTTCTAAACATATCTGGCTATAAAATTCACATCTTTTCTTAGGAGAAACGAGGTTAAATGGTGGATTTTTTGTTACACTGGAGTTGTTTTCTCAGGCTAGAACTCTACAAAGCTGTCTGGTCAGTACAAACCATTTTGGAGCAGTGATGAGTTTAATACTTGTCCTTACAGTAAAAGACTCATGCTCAGACACAGATATCACTGGGAAGTACATATAATATGGGGGAAAGTGACACTCTCAAGTGCAATAAAAAAATAGCTGTTTACATAGAAAAACTCATTGAGTCCTTGCAATGCTTGGATTTTTGATAAAAGCCATAAAAAAAACAGGCAAGTGTGCTGCTGCCAGAGCTTTCTGTACATGTGCACTGGCTTCTGTTCAACCCAGAAAATGGGCATCGTTAGAATTGATGCTGTCAAATGAAAAGAAACACAGATGCAGACATCTCCTTGAGGGGAAAAAAAAAAAAAAAGAA
>VWYK01087065.1:7716-19675 GCA_013399775.1 Semnornis frantzii | reverse complement strand
AAGAAAAAAAAAAAAAGAAGAAGAAGAAAAAGAAGAGTTGACCACAACTTGGTGCTCCTACAAACACAAAGCTACAGGTCATCTTGCACTATTTGCTGTGCCTGCTGCTCCAAATTTGACCGAGCTGCGAATGTTTTGGGAAGATTCACCAGAGAATCCACATAGTTGCACTTGAGCAGGGAATGAAATCAGAGAGCATTTCTCATACTTACAAATGCCCCCAAAATCTCATTCCCAAGCCATTACAAGAGAACAGCAACAGGTTCTGAGGCTTTTCGAGAGAAAGGCAGAACAAAAAGCTGGTTTGCTAACATGAGTAATGTTTTCCAGCATTTGTAATGAAGTTAAGCTACTGATAGCTTCTCCATTTAGAAAGAGTAATTTCCACTGAAGAAATGCAAGGAGCAGCATTTCAGCAAACAGCCATATATTGACATCACTAACATGCTCTTTTCTGCTCCACTCCAAACCCTGCTCCTCCTCCTCCTTCCTCTCACACACATTGGAAATACTAAATCCTTACTCTCCAGTGTGTAGAACATGTAAAACATGCTAGGGTGGGGTTTCTCAAGCAGAGAAACTTCTGTGCACAGCAGGAAGGAGGGAGAGGGCAGAGAAGATCCAGCCACTTGCCAGACACTGCTGGAGATGCGTGAGCCCTTCACCACAATCACCCAGACTCAGCAGCAGTCCCAAGAGCCTCAGACACATACTCTACACTACAAACTCCTCTCAGCATTCTCTGGAGGAGTACCCAGTCATCATTTGACCAAAAGCCCTTTGCCTGAGCAGTCTAAAAACTGTTTTTGAAGGATTCCACCTAAGCGATTCAGCCAAGACTAACAAGCCTGTGGCGTAAGGAGGGCTGGAGTTTCTGATTCCCAGCTCCTCATGTCTAATTTTAACCCTAAAACAAAAATCAAACCCGACCAGGCAAACAGAGAACCTGCTGGAAAATAACAATTGTGTAACTTTTGGCTTACTGCAACAGGTAGCTAGTTTTGAGTAACAATAACCACAACAAAAACAAAATTAAAAGACAGAGAGAGAATAAACGAGTGACTGTTTTTGCAGGCTTGTCATCAGGGTGGTGAGGAAAACTTGACATTTTTACATCACACTCCCCAAGAATGACTGCCCAACCAAAGGCAGGTGCTGGGCTTTCTTTCCAGGTGCCTCTTATCCCTTGACATACACTACTACTCCTGAAGCAGTAAGGGTAGAAGTCTGCTTTTTCTTTTTCTTTTAAACTATTCAGCAGCACAATTAAAACTTCTGAGTTGCCACTAAACTGCAGTAAAAGCAAACTGAAACAATTTGAAATTCATCAAGGTGGAAGCATTTTTCCCTGCATTTTAGACAGAAAGCGGCAATGCTCAGATAATGTTACCCTCTGCTAAACATGACCACCTTTGGGAAAAGCAGCAGAAGCTTTTGGAAGTTCAAAAGCAAGAGAAAGGGAGAAAAATTATATTTTTAGTGTCAACCTTGCACAGGCAGTAAAGGAAAGCATAATCCTGGGCAAGTAATTGGCCAAAAGCTATGATAAAATGGATAATAAATACTTGCAATATTTCTAAGGAAAAGCATACTTTTTTTCATACATACCCAATTAGCCATTTAAGCATGTGTCCTGGGGAAAAAATGTAATATTGATCACACTGTCAAAAGATGTGTCATAACAAAAACCTGTCAGGAAGCTTAGTTCTGGCACTCTTTGATTTTTGAATGTTTATTTTAGGTTTGTGAGCATGAAAGAGTGAATCTCTTGATCTTATTTATAGTTTAGTAGTGCTCAAAGTGCATTGGAGGTCATAAAAACATTACAAGATGCAAACATTTATTTTAAGCTATCTTTCTTTCAAGATGGCTTAAGCTGGAGCTCACAGAAATGGCTGCTTGCCTTTTTTCATCACAGAGTAACAGCAGCATCTGTAGAGGGGCTGGAACAGAGCTATTGTGATTCTCCTTGAAAC
Source organism: Semnornis frantzii (assembly GCA_013399775.1). NCBI lineage: Eukaryota > Metazoa > Chordata > Aves > Piciformes > Ramphastidae > Semnornis > Semnornis frantzii. The sequence continues at coordinate 17,699 of VWYK01087065.1, read as the reverse complement.
TGGACAACAGCGTGAATTTCATTATGGAAAAAAAACCTTAGAGGCATTTTTACAGCCTAGAGGACAATCTGAAGTAGCCCAGAGACAGTGTTTTTATAGACTCCATTATCTTGACCTAAAAGCCCCAGAAGCAGCAAAGTCATTCAAAATAATCTGTCCATAAAGAGTAACTTGTCGCAGGCAGCAGCTTAGTGACAGGTGGTAATGTGTGTGCTGCCACTGCTAAATATTCTGTTACACAATAACCACGGGCTTTGGAGTGACTGATTCATTCATCTGGGCAATTTCCTGCAAATCAGAGCAACAGTATAAAGTTTTTCAGAGTTTGAAACAAGTGTTTAGAAAAGTGGAAAATTGTCGAGTGCTGAAGTTATGGATACTAGGAAACCAAAATGCAAGGTGTTTGTGGCTTTTAAGGAGCAATTCATTGAATGCTGCAGAAAGGAGAGCAGCAAAGGTATGTCAAGGCTCTTTACAAAGGATGCCTTGTGCATTTGTAGTAGTTAGGGTTGGGGGTTTTGTTTGTTTGTTTTGGGTTAGTTTGTTGNTTTTGTTTTGTTTTGTTTTGAACAAACCTTTGGGATTCTCTCTCTTCAAAATATCTTTTCTGTTAAGCTCTGCCGAGGGTTGAGGCCTCAGGGAACCATCACTGCCATCTAAGTCTGTCAGGGTCTATCCCTTGGAGGACATTTGAAGAAAATGACTGCTGGCAGTATTGGGAAATTTGCTGTCTCTGATCAAAGCTGCTTCTGGAGGCTGGGCACAGTTTGTGACCTACTTTGGACAAGGATTTATTCTGACATCCCAGGCTGCAGCCTGCCCCTCTGAGGCTGCTGAGAGGGTCTGACACTCAGCTGCCAACAGGACAGCAATTCATCTGACTGTCACCAGCACAGCCCTGACCACCAGACCTCTTCAGGAGGCACATAAAAGGAAGCTCAGTGCAGTCACTCTGGCGTTGCCGCTAAGAGAACGAGGGAAGCAGAAAAACAAATCCAGCACTATGTAAGACTTCAGCCAGCCTCTCCAGCACATTGGTCTGCTGTCACCAAGTGGGTATGGCATGGCACTACTGGCCTGGGGAGGACTACTGACGATACATGGCTGGTATACCTCAGAGCACCAAAAATACAGTGGGATCAGCAGAGGAATATGTCATGACTGTGTCCTTCTGCACCACCAGTCAACAAGGTGTTTCTTCAAACCACTGGTAGCCACCATGAACTGCAGAGCCACCTGGCACAATCAGCTGATGGCAAAGTGGGGCTTGTCACATTATGATGAGCTACACCCTGTGCCCATCAGCCAGACACCATGACCTAGGCAAGAGAACTCATGGAGAAACTGGCTGCTCATAGGCTGGATGGGTGGATGCTTTGCTGGGTGAAAAAGCAGCTAGATGCCCAGGCCAATGGAGATGTGGTGAATGGAGCTAAGTTCAGCTGGCAGCTGGTCACAAGTGGCATTCCCCAGGACTGTTTTGGGGGCAGTTCTCTTTAATATCTTTAGCAATGACCCACACAGGGAGACTGAGAGCACCTTCTTTAATTTTGTAGGGGACACTGACCCAGGAAGGAGTATTATCATAGAACCATATAATGGTAAGGTTGGAAGGGACCTCAAAGTTCATCCAGTTCCAACCCCCTGCCATAGGCAGGGACATCTCCCACTAGTACAGGTCACTCAAGGCCTCCTCCAACCCGGCCTTGAACACCTCCAGGGAGGGAGCAGTCACAACTGATGTGCTTGATGGCAAGAAGGCTCTACAGAGGGATCTGAACAGGCTGACCGGATGGGGCAAGGCCAATTGTATGAGATTCAATGAGGCAAAGTGCTAGGTCCTGCACTTAGGTCCCAACAACCCCATGCAACACTGCAGGCTGGAAAGTTGTCCAGCAGAGAAAGACCTGGGAGTGTTGATAGACAGGCAGCTGAATAAAAGACAGCAGTGTGTTCAGGTGACCAAGAAGACCAACACAGCATTCTGGTCTGTATTAGGAACAGTATGACAAGTGAGATCAGGGAAGTGATTGCCCCCCTGTAGTCAGCACTGGAGAGGCCACACCTTGAGTGTTCAGTGTTGGAGTCCTTACAAGAAAGATATTTTGATCCTGGGGAAAAAACAGAAACTGGTGAAGGGTCTGGAGAACAGGTGTTACAAGGAGTGGCTGAGGGAGTTGGGGTTGTTTAACCTGGAGGAAAGAGGCTGAGGGGAGACCTTCTCGCTCCTACAACTACCTGAAAGGAGGTTGTAGAGCGGTGACTGTCAGTCTTTTCTTCCACATCTCAAGTGATAGGACAAGAAGAAATGGCCTCAAATGCACCTGGACAGTTTAGATATTAGAAGGAAAATCTTCACTGAAAGGATTCTCAAACACTGGAATAGGCTCCCAGGGAGGTGGTTGAATCATCATCCCTGGAGGTGTTTAAAAAATGCTCAGTTGTGGTGCTAAGGGACATGGTTTAGCACTAGACCTGGCAGAGTTAGGTAATGGTTGTAGTCAATGGTCTTAAAGGTCTTTTCCAACAAAACTCTTCTGTGATTCTAAGTAATTTCCTTTGCTATCTCCAGAGGCATGCAGGTGAAACTATTCAAGCCTGCAAGTAGTCTGTGGTGACGCCACTGACAGCAGAAGGCATACTGCTGTCATTTGTAATGATGTCTAATACAGCTGTTTATGATAATCACAGATCCTTATTGTCTCACTTCTTTTGTCACCATTTTGAGCTGCTCCAAAGAGACTGTGCAATGTTGCAGTCGTCTCTCCACATAATTTACATATAATGCTTAATCACTGCTCCAACTGCGATGTGATGGAGACACTTTTACATTACCCTTCCAATGTGCAGTAAATGCTCCTCCTAGAGAACAATCAGGTAATGTTATTCATGTGTGAACTGAAGTGGAAAAAGAACAGCTGAGTCGAAAGCATTCAGGATAAAATCTTCAGTGGAACCTATTTGGAGTGCTCATCAACACAAAGGAGTGAGCCTAGCCCTAGCCTATGCAGAATTTCATGCCAGAGAGTGTATTGGAGATTAAAATGGGAAATAGTGTAAGAAGTTTGGAAAATTATAACACACTACACATTCTAATGACTAATATTTTTGTCAAGAATTATTTCAGCTGACAGGAAAAAAGGAAGGAACAATACGATAATTTAAAAAATTAAAAAGAGCAACAAACAAACAAACAAACTGAAAGGAGGAAAGATAAAATATAGTCTAATCTTGGCCAAATTGTTAAAGATTTGGATTCATTTCCAGTGCATGTGCATGTATGTCCCTATTACAGAGCTAATATAATTTATTGCTGTGCCTCTGAATGAAAGCTGTCTCCAACCATTTGCAGGCAGGGAGAGGCTGACTGCTTACCTTGCTGGTTCAGGACTCCTCTTGAAGTTCAAAGGGGAAGATAGGATGCTGCTCTTTATAGTGCTGCTTTTGGCAAATCATTGTCAGAAATAAGTAATTATTTTAAAAATTCGAATGTTGATTTCCAGGGTTCTTTACACAGGAAATCCTGGGGTTCCCAAGAAGCAAATGATGTCTTGAACAAAGACCTTCTAACGTTGCTGTGTAAGTTTTCCAACCGTTACGCATTCTATTAGAGAAAATTTGGAATTTATAGAAACTCCATCTCCTCTGGCTGGCATGGTTTCCTTAGTATAAATTAATTCCCTGCCAAAAATGGTTTGTTTTTAACTGATGATCTAAAGCAGTTAATTTGATAGCGCAGTAAAAGAATTCAATAATTTATTAAAGTAACCCACAATTTGGAAGAGGAAAAATAAGTAGGCAACTGGATTCTTGCAAGCCTTCAAAGATGGAGTACATTGTTCTAATAACCAGGTAGTTGGAGTTCACTCAAGCTGATACTATTTATATAATAAGATCTAATTAAAGCTTTTAGTTTTAAAGAAAATCCATTGGCTGATTTCCCAAAAGCATAAAAAGCTTCTATGGACAAGCCAGGTAGTGGGAAGCCTTCCAAGTCTTTTCCTTACAGTAATATCATTTAAGGAATGCAAACCTAGTTGTGGGAAAATGTTCACAGCTCCAAGTTGTGGTCAGTGTCCAGCAGTACAGAACAATAAATATGACATTAGATATAAGCTGAAAGGTAATGGTTACCTCCCTGATTGTATTTATTTATGCCTGGGGTGTTATGCTTGTCTTCTGTCAAATGCAGCTCAGAAGTGATGCAATGTGGACTTTCTCCAAAGTCTGAATACCTCCCCAGCTGCAACAAACAGTCTTAATTTTCCTGCAGTCTGCTATCCCCTACAAAACAGCTATTGAAAATGGCCTGCCTCCAATAAACATGTTGCTCCCAGTCAGAGCCTCACAGGAAGAATCCAGTGAGCTCAGCTTTCGTGAAGCTGAAGCCATCCTGCAGGCAACACCAAAATTTGGCCAACATAAAAAGTGGGCAATGAAGACTAAGGGTGGAATTTAGAATCCTAGCATGGTAAGGTTGGAAGGGACCTCAAGGCTCATCCAGTTCCAACCCCCTGCCATAGGCAGGGACACCTCCCACTAGCACAGGTCACTCAAGGCCTCCTCCAACCTGGCCTTGAACACCTCCAGGGAGAGAGCAGCCACAACCTCCCTGGGCAACCTGTGCCAGTGTCTCACCACCCTCACTGCAAACAACTTCCTCCTAACATCGTTTCAATCTCCCCTCTGCCGCTTCAAACCCATTCCCCTTGTCCTGTCATTGCAAGACCTTGTCAATAGTCCCTCCCCAGCCTTCCTGTATCACCCTTCAGATACTGGAAGGCTACTCTAAGGTCTCCTGGAAGCCTTCTCTTCTCCAGGCTGCAGAGCCCCAACTCTCTCAGCCTTTCCTCACAGCAGAGCTGCTGCAGCCCTCTGAGCATCTTCATGGCCTCCTCTGGACCTGCTCCAACAGTTCCATGTCCTTGCTGTGCTCCAGAACTGCACCCAGATTTAGTATTTCACATTACTGCCATGTTCTGTAATATGGGAATCAAAGCCCATAAACAAAACCCTGCAAGTGGACTGGTATTTCCAGAGTGTGGGTAAATGTGAGGTTACCCAAACACTTGTGCAGCCACCCATTAGTTATGAGAAAGGTAAAATAGATGGTATCAGTAAACCAAAGCTTTGATTCTAACTCCACTTCTCTGCCCTCTTGCTTCTTTCTCACATGTTCTATAATCTTTCCTTGTACTTTGTCTGTTCATGATTTTTACATCTTGTGTCTTTTCTCAATACTGTTTTTCAAGCAAAATGCAAACTTTCAAAGTAATGAGTGTTTCAGTCTGCATAGAGAGACATAAACAGGGAATATCATCACAAATTCTGATAGAGAAGGCAGCATGTCTGGGCATGAGGCAAGCAAAACTAAGTTGTTTCCCCAAAAGCTTGCATTTTCAGGCATCCAAGGGCTGCACTCAACTAATAAGCCAAAAGCCCTTAAACCTGTGGTCTACTTCTTTCTCTGCTTTCAAGAGATTAGAATGATAGAGAAATAGAGCAGATAATTAATTAAACTATTTCCTTTTTTACGTCATTTTCAGTTGCTAACCTTCTCCTGCTTCTGTCTTCACTGCACAAAATAACCCTCATTCTCCTATGCATTTCCTCCTTTCTGGCACACAAAGTCCTTTTCACCCAGGATCAATTCCATGTCATCTTTCTAAATATTTTATCAGAAGAGTTAAGCTAATGACAGTTTCACTGCATCTCATGGAATGATCTGTTTCACAAGCAGGGTCCTGTCTTAAGCTATAGGTATTTTAATGACAATCAGGTAAGTGCCCACTACACAGACATTTCCACAAGAGTGACAGCCACTCTAAGCATCTACAAGAAGATTTCTGCTGTCTGGGAAATACTCTCATGTTTGAAAACCATGATAGAAATTGCTTCTTTTACAATAAATCTAATTTCTGTGGATGTTTGTTGTTAAAACAAGGATTGAATCATTCAGCCCAGCCTCAAAAGATTTCCTGCAATACTGGTACACCACTGCTCTATGGAAAGTTTACAGAGCTGTTATTTTCCTGCTCTTTTTCTAAATATATTGCAAAACAAAGTATCTCCAAAACCTACCCTCCTCTAGCATGTTCTTCACAAAGCTAATTCACCTGAAACGTTCAAATTGCTGTCAACAGGAAGCAGTGACAATGTACTGCAAATCTCCAAAGAGCTATAACCAGGTAAGAGCTTCTTTTAGAGGGTACACACAGCTGAGGAACTGTAGTTGCAGTCTGCAGTAATTGCCACTTCTAATCACCATGGGAACCAAACAGGGGTTTACTTTGCAGAAAAGAGATCAGCAGTGACTCATGGACTGCTCAGGAAGCATGATTATTGAGAGCCACTAGACTTGTGTGGGTGACAGGGAACAACACACCAGTGATGCCATGGCCCGATGGAGCAGAGACTCCTCTGCTAGACACACAGGATGAAATCAAGTAAAACTAGCACTGTGCTTTGGTGTTCATTAGAGATAACTTTTTTCTGCTGTCTTTCTGCATCTTTAGTCTCGTGTGGACCTTTTGCTATGAGAGGATTTCACTTCTAGTGAAGTAAGTGCTCACCAGGCTTACAGTGGGCTCTACCAGGTCCTCCGCAAACCTCTTAGTGACAGATTTACCTCTTGAGAGACTCGGGTTTCTGTGACACATCCTCTGAACTACACTGTGAAGTAGATAGCACACATGAGATGGGCAATGGTTCTCTCTGGACTACCCAGATATCAAGAAGTCAGGTAAGCTCTATGTTCTGCATTAAGAAGAAAGCAAAATAAATGCAGGGTAATTCAAAGGAGCAGCTGTCTTCAAGGTGAAATACTTTGTACTGTGAGACCAACATTTGCAATCCAACAAGTTACTTGGATTCTTTTTCAGCTAATCACAAACTGTTGTTTCCAACTCATGCTTTGATACTGCAATGTTTTTCAAGATTCGATGGTATGAGTTATGTTAATTCAAGCTTACTCTTTTGGGGCTGTCAAAGAATCTCAGAGGGTCTGAGATTATAAAGCCTGAATTCACTGTCTTTGCTAAACTGTCGTCACTGGCTCCTCTGTTCTGGATGGAGAAAGATTGACAACTTCAAAGGAAATGGTATTACAGCCCCAACATCTAAATGTTTCTGCTTTACAAATGGTAATTCAAGATGTTTTGACATCTTTGACATATATTCCTTAATAATAAATCTGCCATTCAATGTGTTCTGTTCTCAATTCTCACGTCGAACCATCATTTGAGTGCCTAAATATCCTTCGAGGATGCCATTAAATGCACAGCTGGCAGCTGGCATATAAGGTTTCTTTTCTGTTCCTCTTCCTAACAGAAATATCCAGATTATAAGTTTTGAAAGAGCAGATATACTAATTTCTCCATGAAATGTAATATGCTTTTATTAACAAAGGCTTAAGAAATGCTGCTTACCATAGAGGAATTTTGATGAGCAGAAAATCAGTGTCCTAAATAGAATCTGACCAAGGCAGAATACAATGTCCTGTCACATTTTTTACATCTGTGGATCCTTGGGAAAAGACAAGAGTCTGCAAATCTAAGACAAGGGCATGGTCCTGGCTCTTCAGTTGGATATGTACAGACCTACGTGGCATAAATTAATATATTGCAGAGGCTGCAGTCAATGGCATCTGTCAGTTGATCAGTAAGCTTTTGATACAGAAAGATGCAGAAGAACAAAAATATGAAGAAACCACTATGCTCTCCCACACACTCAGAGGATGAATCATTAAGAGACCGGTTCTGCAAAGCGCTCCACACTTCTCTGCAGCTCTGCACAAGAAAAACGAAGCAATGACATAAACCAAGAAAAAGCAACCTTTGCAACTGTACTAACACCAACTGCTAGGAGCTATTTGTTAAAGATCACCTCTTTCCTTCCCCAGCCCACACATCGGGGTTCAGATGTCAGCAGCAGAACAAGCGACAGATTTAGCCTTGGCCACCGCTCTGATGATTCTTCCCAGCAACGAGGGATGGAAGTGGGCTAATAACTGGAGAAATTACTGACATCTGTTGTTGCCTTTCTGAGCACTAGCTGACCTATGATCTATCCAAGGATGACTGGTGTTTCTTCCACTTTGGGAAAGGCAGTCAGGTCAGGCATGGGCCCAATTGCTTTGTACTAATAAATTAGCACTGTGCAAATCAGTTAGACCATTTGTGGAACACATGATGTGGAAACTCTACCATTACGCTGTGGTAGGCAAGTGGGAAGCAAACCTGCATGCTTATTACTCAGTGCCAACTGAGTTCCCATCAACTTACCTTGCAAGAACAAGACTGCTGATGTAATCTACAGAGATTCATTCATACTGAGATGTTTTAGCACCACCTCGTACTCTTCAATCTTATTTCATCTCATTTTGAGGTTACAGGGGTCAAGAATAAGATGCACATTTGTCTTCAGGAGCTAGAAGCCTGAAACCATTGAAAACCCCAGTAGCAGATTCATAGAGAACAGCAGTAAATAATGTCATAAATATTTAAAAGAGTACAGGAAAGGAATATTTTTATATACTTGTTTTTACAGGCTTCACAGCAAACAAACTAACAATTATTGTAAAGCCAGAGCTGCAAGTGGTTGTTCACCAGTCTTCATAGATATCAGTGAGAGGGATAGGAATTTCATGGTTCACAGAGTTTCACTTCTTCATGTTTGAATTTTCTGGTTTACTTTTCTCTTTTAATTTTAAAAGGAGTCATTAATCTATTGTGACACATTAACACAGTGTGGGGTTTTTCAGTTGGTTTCTGATGTGTATGGTGTATTTTGTCCTATTAAAAAAAGTTTGGGTAAAGAGTTATGCAAAAGGCTTTAATAATTTAAATATGTGTTCAGCCATATGGAATCTGTTTTAAGTTCTGTGGGAAACCTAAAGTTGTTATAAACTTTATGAATTTGAAAACATCCCACCCATTATTTAATACAACAATGATATCGCTCAGTCTATTACAATTTGCTGTGCTGGAGATGCTTAGAGAGAGACAGAAAACTCTAACAGTGATCAAAAATTCACTGTAGTTCAGGATGATGCAGCTCTGTTATCTCTGAAAATATTATCACTTCAGCTTTGTGTTGGAGGTTGGACCAGAAGACCTTTGGAGGTCCCTTCCACCCAAGCCATCCTCGATCCTATGGACTCTACCATTCTATGTTTCTAGGATTCTCTGTGACGAAATGTCATTATAATATTACACAGAATGGAAGACATAACATAGTAGTTTGGTTCATTAGTATTTTTCTCCATGTAATGCTTTATAAAAGAGACAAAGCTGAAGAAATTAAAAACAGACATGTAAATATTATGATGAAGTACATTGTTCTTAAATAAATTTCCTTGAGCAGTATCTTCTTAGAAGGTGAAAATGAAGCATGAACATTTGTCTCACTGTATAAAAGTGACAGTAGGAATTATAAAGAACCCAATGGTCTTATGCTTATTTCAACTATTCTTAAGTTTTCACAGCAAAAATATTAAAATTTGCAATATTACCAAAAAGATGTAGACTTTCAAATATATTACTCTGAAGTAAATCAACAATTAATTTATAGGAACCTACCATAGGTACTATTAAGTGGACAGTAGTAATGGTTTTCTATAGAAAATCTATCAAAAAATTGTTGGAGAAAATATATGAAGCGTAGTTGATAGGTGATGAAATCTGCAATATGGCCACAGAGAAATAATTTGCAGACCATCAAAGTTAGCTCTTGTGCAGAAACATCCACCATGAGTTCATTAATTTCCTTTTTTTCACTGGAGAACAGCAGGAGGTTTCCATAATGCAACCATCATAGGAAGCATATTCAAGGCTGTACTTCAAGCTTTACCCGTAGTTGGAACAGTTTAGATATTTTGGTGTTCTACTCTCTTGCTTTCCGGAAGGCTACGTAAGTATAAAGGTCTTCAGCACAAAGACAACTCCCTCTAAAGCACTGGCAACTGGTCTTAGTAGACAACTGTT
>VWYK01087062.1:9751-26271 GCA_013399775.1 Semnornis frantzii | reverse complement strand
AAACTGAAGTGATGTTAAAATCTGACTTGGTTCTCAACAGGTCATTCTTCAGTCTTAGGAATTAAATTACCTAAATAAGCAGACAAGCTATTTCGCTCTCCCAAGCTGTAAAATTATCTTGACTAAACTCTAACTACAAAGAGAGATTGTACTTTCTTTGTGATGCTGCCTGCTCCTTTGAGTTCAAACTAGAATACGTATGAATACACTTTCTTTCTTTCCTAGAAGGTGTTTATAATACAAGAGTAGACTAAAATGGAGATCTAGGATTTTCACCCTTCACAGCCTGGAATAAAACATTTCATGTCTCTGTCCTCTAGCTTTCTGTCTTTAAAGTGGAGATGATGACACCAGGTTCTGCAGCCCTGAGATCCATAGGTATTTCTCCACATAGGCTTGTACTATTTCATTTTCTGTCCTGGTCCATTAGTTCTTTTTTCAACTGGCACTGATCCATCGGTTTCCACATTAGGTTACCTGCATACCAGACTTCACAAAGTGCACCAACTAGGTTTCTCTTGGTTCTGGGTATATTACCTGTATGCAAAAGTTCACAGAACCTCCCTTCTCTCCTTGGGGATCAAGTGAAACTGCAGTGCTACACTGCAGTGCCCTAAGCGGGGTCACATTCAACATTCACCCTTGCAGTGGAGATGAGGGATTTAAAACACCAAGTCCTGTTTGGTACCATTGCCCTAGAGCATTTGTTTTTCTTTAATGAATTCATCCTTTAGAGTTATTCTGGGGGAAGGGGAACCCTTTCTTCCTCACGCTTGTGTTTGTTTTACTTTTGAGGTGTGATCAAAGTAAGTCCTGACCGTGTAATCATTTAATGCATTTTGGCTGAAGTTTCAGCCTCCTTTGAAATTTATCCTTTTTCTTTTGCCTGTGACAGCCAAACCTTACCTCCAGGTAGTACAGGAGGCTTACAAACTCTTTCATATCTCACATCTGTTTTCAGCCCATTAATCACGTAGATTGTAAACAGCTTCTTCCCGCTCTTATTCAGTATGACTTTGTCTAGACTAGGAATTAAATGGTGAATTTTAACATGCTCCAGCTAACATGTTTAAATGTGGACTAGGCTATGTATCTTTCAACTCATGCTCAGCCGAGCAAGTTCAAGACTTAGGAAGAAATTATGCTTCAGTTTGACAAGTTTAGCATGTGTCAGGAGATGCTTTCCCTTATTTAAATTACAGGTAAAATCTTGGCCCTTAGAAAGCCAACGAAAATTTGCTACTCGCTTCAAATGACCCCCAACTTCCCCCATAACTTTAAGAATACCCGAACAACATGAGTAAGAGAATCTCCCTTTTTCTATAGCCCTGATTTAGGAGCTCAGAAGCTGTGAACCCAAATCCTATAACACTATGGCCCAGCTGCACAGGAATATTGAATCGGAGCTTGTAGCGCTGGAAGCTCAGAAGTAAAACAGTAACCAGCCTCTCAAGTTATCACTTCACAAATAGTAGCCAATTGACATTCTACAATTAATGCAGAATGTCTACCAATTTTACTCTACCTATACTCTTGGCTGCCATTTCCACCTTTCTCCAAAGACTTCTGTTCAGCTGGGATAGAAGTGTTCTCCAACATGAGTAGTCATGCATCAGTGTTTTTAACCCAGCCTCCAGAGCTCATTTTAATGTCCCAACCTGGCACTCACTCAACTATCATAAGTGTTAAACCAGCCATTTCTATTGTTATGCACTCATGTGGGATGTCGAAACCTCTGGAAAAGGAGAGCTAATCTGAAGAAGAAAACTGTGATGGACAAGACAGGTTTTTGTGTATGACAACTTTTTCACTAGGAGTATGAAAAGGCCCTGAGTCAAACTCACATGCAGACAGAGATAGCAAGTTAGTATGTGGATGGTCTCCTATTTTTTAACTTTATAAAGGGGGGATGGAGAATTGGCTGCTGTGAGTCTTTGCCTCCAAAAAGAGCTAGGCCAGCATTAACTCAATTCTGTGAGTTTGGAAGAATTTTGGTTTAAAGTATCCATTTGATTAATAAGCTTCATATAAGTGATTAATAATGCATCAAAGTCTTTAATATAATTTTAACTTGGTTTTGTTTACTCTCTATTTGCCATCTAAAAAATGTTTATACAACATTATGAGGCAATGCATATTTATCAAAGACTGTAGGTTAATGGAGGATGATCAGGAAAGCAGAGAGAAAACATGATTTGCCTATTAAATTGAATGAGGAGAATTTGGAGGAAAAATGCATAGTATCTGTTATTCAGTGTCTGCCAAACTTTAAATCATCTTATACCAATGCAGCATTTTCTATCTCAAATTATAATGCAAGCTGTGAAAGAATCATTTCACATTACCTTTAAAACTCGTCCACTTCATGAGGAGCATACAGTAACTATGCATCAGCTTTGCACAATAGTTTTGACTATTAAAGTGAACTCAAACACAGGGTGAAACAACACGCTGTGCAATGTAAGGCAGAGTACTGCTAGCCAGCTGAAACATAATCTAGACATAAGGTTACATACTAGTATGTATGTATTAAAAAACAAAAAAAAAAGAGCATGACTACTTTTAATGCTCCACAAATGGCTAAGCTATGAATAGAGGGGACTTCATGAAAGTCAGTACAGGAAAGTCACCCTGAAAGCTCACAATGCACTTCCTCTATTGCATTTTGCACTTTCCACCTTGTCTCACAGGTGTGGTGGCATGGCTGAGTAGAGATTACATCAGTAGCAACCAGGAAGATATTACAGCAATGGTAGTATCAAGTGGAGCTATACTATCTCTTTTTTGTGTTTTTGGTTTGGGTTTGTTTTGGTTTTTTTTTCATATATGCTGAATTTCACAGAAGGTAATATCTGCTCTCAAGATAACAGGTCTGTACCGAAGAAAGTAACCATAAAACTATGTTAATGTGACCTTAAAGATACAGAGCTTATGTCTGAGGCACAGCAGATTCCCAAGCTGTGTCCATATTTTATAAATTTACCTTCATGCTAAATTAATGAAATTATAGTCTTTCTATATAAGACTGATCCATGATGCCGACACAGACAACATTCTGTGTTTGATTACCTCTCATTGCCATTAAAATGTACCTCAGAAGGAACTTTGCTACAGTTTATATATGACTGTCAAGCCGTCATGGTCTAACGGCTCCAAATCCAAAGATCAGTCTCTGAGATTGTGCTGAAACTCCATCATGACTTGATCCTGAACTTTGGCACAACGCTGCCCTTTCCTGCTCTGTTCTTTCTTGCACAGCCAGAACATATGCATCAGATTAACCAGAAATGGAACATTTCATTAGTTTAATTCAGTTCTGTGGTAAATTTTAGGTGCGTTACTGGACTGTGAGAATAAAGTTTTAACATATTCTGCAGTCTTAGTCTGTAAAAAAGAGTAATTGTTGTATTCATTCTCATGGAAGTAAAACTGCATGTAGTCTTAGCATCTGGGAAATTACTAGGGAGTGTTTATTTACACTCACATCATTATGAGGCAAAGTTTATAGTCTTCAGGCATGTATCACCATCAGGACTGGTTAGCCTGATAGGGACTTCCAACTAGTGTGCTCCCATTTGAAGTGGATAATCCAGTTTGAAAATAGAGGAAAGCAGACACTTATAATTAAAGTCTTACACATGTCATGGTAGGCCTAAGACATATTCCCCTGTTCCCCCTCTTTCTGTTTTGGGGAGAAGCAACCCCAGAAAAGAGGAGAAAGATCCTGGATCCACTGAGTCTGAGGACTCTGGCTTGCCCAGACTTGTTTTGCATCCTGCAGTAAACACGGTACACATGGTTGCCTTGTGCAAAGCCTGTGTTCTGCCCTAAAAAGGGTAAAGCAAGCCTATGGCTTCACCTAATATGGTCAAGCTTGGTTAACTGCCATTCTGATTGGCTAATCTATGTCCAAAGACCCATTAGTCTCAGGTTGTATTGATAAAAGGGGATAAGAAGGTAGCATAGGATGCTCTCTGCTGTTATATTCATGTGCTGCTGCTGCTGCTGCCTCGTTGCATCCTGAACTGCCCGGAAACTCCACTGCTTCAAGTTTATCAGGAACAGGTTCTAAATGCCTGCAGGTGATTGGGCTGATCGCATTGCATCCTGCCTGCCCCTCTGGAAGGCTGCTGCTGAATTGGGAATCAAGAGGGATGAGGTCAGAGTCTGTGCCAGACTCCCAGCTGCCTAAGAAAAGAGCCTGGGAAACTCCAAAGCCTCTAAGGGCTTTGAGAACCACCAACAGCAACCCTGCCATGTGCTTTGGGTACTGACCGATAATATTTTGTGAGTAAATACTTAAAGCCTCTTGTAATCACTAATTGCCTTCTGCTAGAAGTAGAAAGGAGCTTCCTGCATCCATCTGGTGGCTAAGCAGGATAACTAACCACAAGTGGCATAGTGACTGCAAGAACCTTCTCTTGCAGTATAATGTTTGCGTTTGCTAGTTACCTCTTAGAGTGTTCCGGTTTTGCCTGTCCCCTGTGTATATAAATAAGTTTTCTGGCGAGATTTATTGTTAATAAACAGATTTCATAGTTATTGGTAATCTTTGCCTGGATATCAAAATTAATATTGATTATTAATTTTGCACCATTTGTAACAAGATATTGAGTACACAATTTATCTTTACATTAATACAAGTAGGAAGCAAGCCTTTTGTGTGTTAGATTATGTTCTGGAACTTAGAGAGTAGTTGCAGCAAATGTAATGGACTTTAATGTAGTCAAAAGACCTGATAAGAGCCATCGCTTCAATTACAATTCTGTGTTTATAGCCTGAAAATGAAGACTGAAGACAGACATGGGAGACTTCAGCGTCAACTGGAGTTATTTTGGGTTTATCATGGAGTTTAGAGAACTCAGAATCTCATCCCACTGAATATTGTGAAAGAAGTTCATGGAAAACAACAGAACAACAGAGGCTCTCTCTTCTAGGAAAAATGTTGATGTATTATGAGATCAATTATTTTCTCTTATGAGAAAATGTATCTCATATGAATAAAAAATGTATCATTTTAATGTCTGTCAATTTGTACTAAAAGGGTGCTAGAAATCTCTGTTCCACAATACAAAACCCAAAAACTCAAGCACTTGAAGAAACCATAAAATTGCAATACACTAATAACAAAATACTTTTTTATTAGGTTTGACTTACCTTAAGTTTTAAATCAAACCAAAGCAATCGCATTTTTAAAGTCTGATCAGCTGAGAAATAAGGATATTAAATATGATTAAATGTGATTGCATTTGAGTGTAAGGACTGCTCTTCCATTACTGCTTTGATTAAAAAAAGCAATCTGAGCTGTGAGGTAGAAAAGTTAAATGCAGCAGGAAAAAAGAAAAGAGCACAGGTTTTTTTCCTCTCCTTTTCAATATATATTATTTCTTCTATGTGAAAATAGTATTATTTTAAGTATGTGCCTTTGCAAAACTGAAAGCACATTGGCAAAGTTTCCATAACTTAATAGTCCTTTATGCTTTTTAATTGTAGGAAATATGAAGATGGGAAACACGAAGAAATTTTTTTTTTTTTTTTATGGGACATTTGGGAACAAGAATAGGAGATAGATGAATAGTGGACTGGAAACCTTAGTTCTTAAGGTAGAATTTAATTGGTGTAACATTGAAATTTAAAGAGTAATGAAGTTTTTGTCCTTAGAAGAAAATTAGCATAACAAATTTTTGGATATCAGTACCTTAGCTGCTCCGATAGTTTCTTTTTTTCTGGTATTATCATTTTTACTACTCTGATGATTTTCTGTGTTTCATACTTTCACCTCCAAGCATTCTGAATGGTGTTGAGAACCCCAGTGAACCTTTCAGAAGTGAGGTGGAGATCAGCCACTGATCAAAATGCACTTGAACTGCAGAGTCTTTGGAGCTGTTTTCAGAAAGACAAAATATGTTGCTTCTCAGAAATGAGATAAATGACAAAACTAGCACAGATCACTCACTTCCACCTCCTAATTGAAAAGCTGGCAGCTGATCAAGAGCTGGCCGTGACCAGCTCAAGCCATCAGGATGCCAATATATACTTTGACCTTATTTCTCCACCCCAAAAAAGATCAATCACAAATTAATATTATATTAGTGAAAGCAAGGACTTTTACTGAAGAGGGAAATCTATAAAAATAATATCTGATGAATCATGGGGAAAAAAAAAAAAAGCTATGGAGAAAACTCTCCTAGACTGGTAGTGGAACAATATCCTTACCAGTACAAATATGAAAATCTGAAATCTTAAAAGTATCTAAAACACAATAACACAATCTATACCTAAAACATGATAAATGGCATATGAAATGTTAATTTGGGATTGGTTGCTTTTGGTTTTGTGGGTTTGTTTGTTTGTGGGGGTTGTGGGTTGGTTTATTTTTCATCTGCAGCAAAAGTTGCAATCAGTTTTCTGGTTGAAATATCTGTTCTAGTTTTCCACTAAATATTATCTACAGCAGAATGCTATATATTGTCACTGCTCCAAACTATTGAATGCAAAAAAAATAAATGTCTCAAAAGGTTATTATGATGAAATGGCACATTAGGATGACTCCAAAGTAGAGGACTTCACTTTTTAAAGCAGTTTGAATAAGTAAAAGTTCTAGGAACTATACAAATGAAACATTCGTTTCTACATCTCTTGCTCCTTGCTCTTCTTTCATTTTAAAAATGCTAAATGCAAACCACAGAACACAGCAGTGCAACAACAGAGTGTGACTCATGGACATGGACCTCAGGTACATGCCTGAACAGGCATAGTTTGCGTATTGACTCCTTCCAGCACACCTGGAGTGCCCCTGCATCTGTATGCCTGGCATACAAATCTTAAAAACTATGGGGAGTGAGACAGAGAAAATGTTTTGGTGTGGTCTAAAAAGCTAATTTTCAGGCTTGGTGCAAGCAGCTCAAAATCATGTAGTTAAGAATGGTATTTATATACTCAAAAAGCTTTAGGGCCAGACTTCCATACTAAGCATTTGTCAATAAAATAAACCACTCATAGAACAGACATAGTCTCCCCAGGCTTGTTAAGACATATGAGGAAGCTAAAGAGAACTCCTCCCCATTCACTCACACACGAGTGCACATACACCCATCTAGGGAGGGAGGACAGACAAAAAGAAATGTGCAAAACAGTATTTTACAGGCCAAGATACTGAAGGCTCTGTCTGAGAGGCTCTGGTGATTTATTGCAAGTGCCAAAGAGGTTATTGTTCCCACCTGCCTACTGTCCTTACCAGGGAAAGCATCTATTCTTCAGCTATTGCCTGGGTTTTGTAGAGACTCACACAGGCTGAAAACTATGGGAGTTGTGAAGCAGGCACACTGTCTATTCAGCTTTCTCTACTATGGCATCATAGACTTCAGTCTTTTAGCAAGTACCAGCAGAGCTTGTGAGTCACAGCATCATGACACACAAATAAGTTGGTGAAGAAGCACCTGATGAGCTCAACAATGCAAAGAACAGCAAGCCAATCTCTTACAGAACTAGAAATAGATGTTAAGTTTTCTAATTCCAAGTCCAAGATTCTACTAAAATCCACACTTTCCATTAAAAGAATCAGAAGGATGCTATATGATGACACCTCCACAGATTTAACTAAAATCCCTCAAAACTAGGTGGAGGTTTGGAGGTGAAAAGTAGTTTACATAGTATTCACTTTTATACTTAAGCCTAAAAGTTTCCAAACTGATAAAAAAATCCTTGGTCAACTCCCCAGCCTGTGCCACTCCTGTGTCCCATCCCGTGTGTGTGCATGTGTGCGTCCCCCAAATAACTAACTAACTAAATAAGTCACAAGCCCAAGGCACTCCAGGACACTGGAGCAGATGGAGCATGCCAGCATTTGCTTCAGCAGGAATAAAGAAGAGTTTATAATGGAAGTGCTGAAACAAGTTTAATTATAGAAGCATGAATGGCATCCCTATAATAAAACAAACTAAAAAGTCAAATGAACGTCCTTGCCCTTTAATAAAGAGCTGTGTGCATTTTGTTACTTGATGTAATGCTATGGCAGCTTACTTCCTTATTACTGCTTCTTTTTAGACTATCCTGGATTTTACAAAAAAATGCAAAGCTTGGAGGCACAATGCTCTTGTAAAACTGAAGAGCATTTATTTCACATATTTAAGCCTTGGTTAGCCAGGACAGCCTCACAAGATAAACAGTCTTGTTTTCTTAAGAACCCTGGTACAGCAGGAATTATATTCATTCTAAATTTCAGAGTCATCAGGCTAACATTTCATGTGAAGCAGAAAGTACTTCTCCACATATCAGTATGAAAATATGAAAGACACCCTGGCTTAATGCTACTCTAAGAGATCAGAATGCATCTTTCAGTGTGTGTATCACTCTCTCAGTAGTGTAACGGAATAAAATCATATTATTCTTCTGTGCTCAGGGAAATAAAAAGGTCATCTCTTTCTCAGCATGTAGAGTAGATTCTGAATGAAGCTTACAATTTAGCAAAAGTATAATGCAAAATCTACTGAAATCAGTGTCTGATCCTGTCTGTTGATTTCAGAGGGCTTTCATTTATGTCCTGTGGTAGGACAATGTAAGTCATTCACTATTAGCTTCGGTTTGCTGTCAAAGACTGTAACTCTTTGTTTAAGAATCCTATAGATTTTGCAAACCTCTGCTTTACTGTGATGACTTTAATGTTCCAAATCTCTCCATAATTTATAAATTGGATAGATCTGACTAGGACAGGAAAGTGAGACATAGACTAGCATTTTTAACTCAACCCAAATCTCCTTTTACTGTATAATCTAATTTTACCACTTACCACTTACCACAAAAACATTAGTATTTTAAGTGAAGCACTTATGAAGTATCTCTTCCAAGTAACATGCTGAACTTTAAAACACCTCCTCCATCAAGAAACATTGTCACTAAACATCCATTTGTGGAGTAACTGGAAAGTGCCATTTAATATCAGAGCTCCTTTACTGCTTCTCTAGGAGCACAAACTCCTACTTTCAGATGCTCAAAGTCTAAGAAAATGCTGACTCGCACCTATAAAAAGCAAGTCAGATATTTTGGCCCCAAAACGAGAATTAGGAGTTGGCTAGTGACAAAAGGAAAAACAAGTTGCCCCAGAGAAGCCCAGGTGCCAGTGATGGCAGCTCCTATAACAGCCTTGGCTTCATACCATAGCAGCACCCTATGCCAATGACTTTTCTGAGAGGATAGATGTGGTCCCCATCTCATCCTGCTTAAAGCTTTGTGTCCTTTTGCTCACCTTGAACGTACCTCCCATGGGCCAAAAATAATATGACCCTTTCTTTCTCCCTGATTAAGGCTGCAACACAAATGGATCAAAGCCAGGAAGTTTAAAATTAAGCTGACACTTTGTCCTTTAATTCTAGCTGTCAAGGAGAAGAAGGGGAAAAAATAAAATCAGCTTCGCAGAACAAGTTCTCCAGCCTTGAGTTTTAATGAATTTTTTTGGTGTCCTGTTTTTTTTATGGTTTATGTCCCAAGCCTATCATTATTCAGTGAACTTTATTATTTTTTATATTTTTTTTCTTCATTTTACTTCTTTGTTTTTAAAATTGAAAAAAAAAAAGGAACAGAGGTCTTTAATGGAAAGTTCTCTAATGCATATTAATTATCTAGGAGACTGGAATGAATGCTTTTGTTAAATACATATTTATAAATCTTTCTTAAGTGTACATTATTTACTAATAGACTAGAACCATTCTAAAGACAGACATTTCTGTCTGAGTTGGTAAACATATCTTTACAACTTTTAAATAAGTCACATTATTTTCATGATAAGGAAGAACAACTTTCCTCATAGAGTCCATAGTGTATAGTCCTGCCTTTGATTCTCAGATAATTCATCTACAGACACCAGGAATCCATCACTTTAGGCAAAATATACACATCTCAGGAGTCACTAAAAATGTTGTACAAAGACAATACCTAATTTGCAAAGATGTAGGGGGAAAGCTCATTTTCACATCTGTCATAGCAGATCTATACCTTTCGGTTTATGACTTTGGCTCAGACTGCAATTCCTGTCAGTTTCAGTTCTTAGACCAACTTGAGATTTATAATTATATCCTTTATATTCTCCAGGTTCTGCTCTCAGTATGGCTGACCAAGACAAAAATATATCTGACTTCAGCTTCTCATGTTGAGAGTGAAGGATGCTTGCAATTCATGACTCAAATGGATCATTTGGTCCACGTCATTCCTTCTTCTTCCAATCCTCCAGTTTCATGAGGTTCACTATCTGGATTCAAAACATGCAGGTTCTATCTACAGCACATCTAAAGGTTTGCTGGTGAAATTTAGAAGTATAGGCATTGCTTCTGATCAGTTGAGTTCTATTTAATCTATATACTTTCCATAAGTTCAGATGAAACCAGAAAGTAAAACCATGGCACTGAGCATTAAATAAATAAATACATAAATAATTCTGCTGTCTAGAGAAGCAAGCTTGGGTTTCTCTTTGAAAATTTTGTTAGTCAGACAAATTCTACATAAAACTTCTCTAGGTTTATTTCCACATTCAAACCGTAGACTCCTAAAGACTTTTGCATAACTTCAGATTTTGCTGTGAAGAGCTTAGCTCTAATCTGCACATGAAACTCACTGACGTCAATTGTTGGTTTATGCAGGGATAATAGGCACAACACACAGTCAAGATCCCGTCTGCAGATAACCCAAACTCAAATTTTTTACCTTACAACCCAGCAGAGAAAGCCAATGCCAGGTGAGATTCAGGTCACCTAAAAATATTTACAATTAAACCTCAAATAAAAGGGAAGAAAATTCAGAATAAACCAAAAATTCTTGCATAGGGTTTATATCTTTTTTTTTAAATTATTTGTGCTATCATGCAAGTTTTATTTTATCATGAAAATCTGTTCAAGACATAATGTAGGTGAATTTAAAACAGACTCTCAACCTGGTTTCCATCTTTATGCTAGTGATTTCAGTCTGCAAATAACTGTGGTCACAGATTTCATGCCTGTAGTTTTGGGAATAAAGTCACCCTTTGGGGTCTTGTTCATGACAGCCATGAAACAACAGGAACATATTAAAAAACACAGGCTCTTAAAGGCATTCTGAGGCAGAACTTCACCATGTCCACTTCTCGAAAGGATGGTTCTCAGGTTTAAGGCCAGAATTCTGGAGGGAAGATTAAGATGTTCTAGACCAATATGGTTTATTCATTCTCATCTTCTTTTGCTAGAAACGGAGAAAATACTTGCATGCACTTCTAAAGTCGTCCTGTTGAAAACACTTTGTTCTGCCTGACTGCACACGCAGCCATTTTCCCAGGGAGACTGCAAGAGTTGTTAAAGGAATACACTGTCCTCTCTGCCCTCAGAAAAGAGGCAACTACAGATAAGTTAATTTCAAAGCATCAGCTCCAACCAAAATCCAAGATTCAGCCACATCTTTACTTTGGGGAAGGGAGGAATGAGGATTCAGGCTTAGCGATTTCTTACAGACAGCTTCTACCACTGCAAGTTAAAAAGGAGAGAGGACCAAGGTGGGCATAGAATTTGGAAAAACTGTTCTCTGAAAATAAATATTTCTGTAGGTTTTCTCTTAAACTGGGTGCATGATGATCTTGTATAAAGCAGAACTGATTCAGGGTTTTATTTTGGGAGATAATTTTGATAATCTTACTTTAAGGAAAACATAGTTGGGAATAAAGGAATAATCTGGTGCTACCAAGGAAAGACCAAAAAACCTGCTACTCCTCTGTTATCTAAAAAGGTAAAGAGGAGAGCTCAACTTAACTAGACTTTGTGTTTATCACAGTATCACAGTATCACCAAGGTTGGAAGAGACCTCAAAGTTCATCAAGTCCAACCCATTACCACAGACCTTAAGACAAGACTGTGGCACCAAGTGCCACGTCCAAACCTGCCTTGAACACCTCCAGGGACGGTGACTCTACCACCTCCCTGGGCAGCCCATTCCAGTAGTGAATGACTCTCTCAGTGAAGAACTTTTTCCTCACCTCGAGCCTAAACTTCCCCTGGCGCGGCTTGAGACTGTGTCCTCTTGTTCTGGTGCTGGTTGCCTGAGACAAGAAAGAAACCTCCTCCTGGCCACAACCACTCTTCAGGTAGTTGTAGACAGCAATAAGGTCTCCCCTGAGCCTCCTCTTCACCAGGCTAAACAATCCCAGCTCCCTCAGCCTCTCCTCATAGTGCTTCTGCTCGAGGCCTCTCACCAGCCTTGTTGCCCTTCTCTGGACACGTTCAAGTACCTCAATGTCCTTCTTAAATTGAGGGGCCCAGAACTGGACACAGTACTCAAAGTTTATCCACCATGACCTTTGCTTTGTTCCTTTTTTAAATGATAATCTTTATCAGTTTTGTATACTGTCAGTTATTTCCAGCGCTTTTTATTTGGAAGTTAACACTATGTTTTTGTGAGAGAAGTCTGGTTATGATCGATGATAGCTTTCCAGATGAGGAGAAGGAATCAGTAGGACATGTCATCGTTGCCTCCTAGTCATTCAGTGTCACCTTCAGTGCAAAATTTTGCTTTATTGACAGCTACTGTGCAGTGTATGGAAGGTTATGTAGAACTGCCCACAGTTTCCAAGAATGCAAAAACCATCACTGTGAATCAGAAAATGTATTCCCATGTCCATGTGTAAGGGCTAGAATTAAGGTTGTTTAACAACTTCGAATTATTTTTTTTTAATTATTATTATTATTCTCAGGTGCTAAGTAGTAACATTTTGTAGTTCAACATTTATCGGCACCTCACTGGAACTTTTGTGAGTTGGTGAGATGGATGTAGGTAAGAAAATGAATCCAGGATGTTAGATCCATCAGAGTGACAGTTCTTTCTGTAAATCCTGCATCATACCTATCAGTCTTTACCGATCGCTTTGCTTATGTGCTTCGCAAAGAATAAACAAAGAGCTCAACACAGAAAGCCACCTCCCCTAAGCCCTTTGTCAGGTCAGAAAATCATTCATTTCACAACAAAGTTAGCCTACCCTCTCTCCCCTCCACAATACATACACACATGCACAGAGAATGTCTCCTTGAGTGCACATTTTACAAGCTTAGCAAAAAGCCCTACACAGGCTGTAGCAAACCACATGTCCAAAGCATGCAATTTCTAAAAGGTCATAATTCAGTCAACTGAAAACTGACTTTTTCACCTGCAGTTACAGTTGTTTCTGTAGCCTAAGCCAGCTTTCTACTAAAAAACTACCTGTTTTGCTTAGAAGGCTATTCATAAATAAAAGTCACAAGGATATTGTCTGAATAAACAGAAAGCTATTTCTTTTCTCACTTCCCTCAGAGTAGCTTAAATTCCACCTCTGTCCCCTCCCTCGAATTTTCTTTTAAATCACCTCAGTATAGATAAAATTTGGTGCAAGGGGTGTCATTTTCAGAAATTTTTGTGTGACTGAAAAGGAACAGGGACAAAGCACAGAACAGCATTGGTATTTTGTTAGCTGTGACTTGACCTAACTTGACAGATTTATATTTTAATGTGTATTTCCTCCCACCAGGGAGATTGTTATGCCCCATAAATCCAATATTCACAGAATTCGAGTATCCACTAGTAAACTGGGATGAAAAATTCTAGTGACAAATACAGTTTGGTTAGGGTATCCAAAAGAGGAAGCAAAGTCTTTGGTATTGGAAAGAATCCAGGTATCTTCTCCACGCAAGTGAACAACTGCCTCTCCCAGCCACAAACTCCCAACGGCACCTGAGGCTAAAAAGAACATTTAAAATTGACAGGGTTAAGAAGTCTGGAAGCCATAGGTATGGGTTGTTATCCACACTTCTGTGGTTAGTAGACTATTACATCTCTGCAATAGCTTGAGAGTGCCAGAATTGAATGCGCTTGGGTTCTCCACTTCCTTGAAGATTCAAGCTTCAGTCTCTCTCTTAAGAGCAAGGTATAAAGAGATTACTAGCAATATCATCTCATACCTTCTCCTACCCAACCTTGTAAATGTGAGGCTGCCCTCGGTTAAAAAAGCACTGATGTTAAATACTAACACGGCTTCTCTCCTTGTGTCTTTCCCACTCTTTGCTTTTCTTTACAGATTTCAAGGTGATGACAAAAGAGAGAACAGTCTTAGCATTTGTTAATACCCACTTGACCCACAAAAGAAATTCACTAGCATCCGCAGCTTCTAATTTAAAAACCATTAGACCGTTCCGCTTGGCGGACCAGATCTAAATATTCTTAAAGGGGTGGTTTAATTTAATCATTACCTTAACAAGCCCCCTTTTAAAATGATGATCCGCCAAATTCAGGGGATTTGTTTTGGAATCTGATCCAATAACTGGCTTTGTACAAAGAGAAGCATAGCCGCATCTGATTTGGTTCAGAACGGGGTGATAATCATGAAAATTACTTTGCATATTTAATCACTGTGAAAACATGAGTACAAACTACTTTCTAGAGATTACCTTTAAAAAAAAAAAAATAAAAAAAAAAAGCTTCAGGCTTTGCAGCAAGCATGCCAAGTACTTTGATTTACAGAGAATTATTTGGATTTTATAGAAAGCTCAGTGTTTCAAAGACTCAGCCACTGGCAAAGAAAAAAAATTTAAATAGTAAAAGAAAAAAGTTTTGTATTGGAAAAAGGAATACATTGAGATCAATTGCTCTTTTTCTTTTTTTTTGTTTTTTTGTTTGTTTTTTTTTTAATCTATATCTCTTAACAACCTAGATTTGAACCAAATTCCCAAAATCTCTCTGATCCTGTCAAAACAGTAGACACACATTCTCTCCAGGTTTGACCTAGCATGTTGTCGAACTGCCATAGGTGGGTCAAAAGCTGGCAAGTTGGGGCTGTAATGAGGATTTTCACATGGTTTGAAATAGGATAGTTTGCTTCACTACTGTTCTCTGCTACCAGTATGCAGGGCTCACAGTGGAAAAAAAAAAAGAACAACGAAGAAGTGTCTTTATCATCTAGTTCAGATTTTGATGTAGATATCACAGTTGAGATTCTGATCCAAATAGAGCAGTTAGAAACAAATGTCTGGAAATTATTTTTTTCCCACCTAGATCAGTTATATAAAAGTACACTGGATAGTAGTTAGTAAAGGGTACAAAAAAGATACATACATTTACAGAATTTGCAGAAATATCCCCAAATTGATGTAGCCAGATGATGTAGTCCATGATATGTAAAACCAAATTTGCTGCTGAGATAAACAGTCACAGCTGCACTAAAGCTATCCAGGTTCCCTCTATATAACATTTGAAGTGAATTAGGCTCTACAGCTAGTAAGATGCTTTTAAATACTTGCACTTGCAATACATCAATGTTTGTAAATAACCTAGCATCTGAGAGCTACAGTGTGGGCAGAATATCCGAGGGGTAATAGTCACAGGCATCTTAGATTAAGAAGCATGCTACACCAAACACTTGTAGGAAGCATCTCAGAGGTGTTTAGCCATCTTCAGCTACCATGCATGTACAAAATTCATGAAAAAAAGTACTTAAATTTTGCTGTAGAAACTAGTGCAATATGTACATAGATATGTACATATGAAATATATATGTATCATATACATTGCTCTGCTGGGCTCATGCATTCTTATATATGCTACACACACAAATATATACACATAAATATTTATACACCTGTATCTTTTACATACTTTTCGTATAGAACACATATTCCTCAAAGCATTATATGTTGCACAGCTTCAGCAGACTAGAGGTTAATGAACAGGCTTTTTCTCACATATGCACAGAACAGATAATTTTCTTTACTGCTCACGATAAGTTGAAGGAGCATTTGAGTGACAGACCAATTTGTCAATCAACTACAAAGTGTAGAGGAAGCTTCCTCTGCATAATTTTACACAGGGAGATCAAATGTGACCTCTGATTGTACAGTGGGTATGGACAGTCAAGGTTATGAAGTCCAAAAGAGTCATGCAAATCAGTTACCTCTTCTGAGTGCCTTGTCTTTCCAGGGTTATCTGTGCACATAGGATTTTAAAAGAAAGATGAGAAATCCTTCTTTATTATTTTTAAGTATGCGCATGTGTGCAAATGTATGCGTGAGGAAGATGTATGTAAGAATTTGTTGTGGAGCTTGAATGTCTGTGTTTTTATTATAGAGCTGAATTATGTTCTAAGGTCTCAACACAGAACCCCTGGTTCTGACATCTCATGCAGTTTTTCTTGAAAGCTATGTTTTAATAGCAGCTCCATTCACTTAATGTTAGCCACTTCAGATGATTTCTTTGCTAAAACCTGAATTATGAAAATCGCTTGTCAATTACCCTGGGTAGCTGTGTAAAAGAATTATTGCACATTCACAGTGAAAAGAAAACTTTATTTTCACCACTTTCCAGTAAAAGCTAATTCAGAATAACTCTATTTAACAGTTATTTTATGCTGAAATACTGAATACCTCAGGGAGTCTTTTAGGGATTTTAAAGTCTCTTTATTTATAAATGATTCATGCTGCATTTTCAGAAAAACCTACAATTAGTGTGGGAAGCACAGAGGCTCCTTTGGGAAAGGTAAAAAAAAAAAA
>VWYK01087057.1:17562-27734 GCA_013399775.1 Semnornis frantzii | reverse complement strand
AGTCCCCAGCAGGGACATCCTCCTCTAGAGCAGCTTGCTCTGAGCTAGAGTCTGAGCTAGAGCCTGAGCTAGAGCCTGAGCTAGTCCCCAGCAGGGACATCCTCCTCTAGAGCAGCTTGCTCTGAGCTAGAGCCTGAGCTAGAGCCTGAGCTAGAGCCTGAGCTAGTCCCTAGCAGGGACATCCTCCACTAGAGCAGCTTGCTCTGAGCTAGAGCCTGAGCTAGAGCCTGAGCTAGTCCCCAGCAGAGACATCCTCCACTAGAGCAGCTTGCTCTGAGCTAGAGTCTGAGCTAGAGCCTGAGCTAGTCCCCAGCAGGGACATCCTCCACTAGGGCAGCCTGACCTTGAGTATCTCCAAGGATTGGGCCTCAACCACCTCCCTGGACAAGCTGTGGTTGTGCTCCAGCACCTGGTAAAGAGTTTCCTCTTAAGGAAGGTTCCTTTAACCTTTGGAGCTGTAGAGGATCTCACCTGAACATCAAACAGACCCTGGAATGTCAGGGCTGCTCCTCTGGAGCTGTGGGCAGGATGACCTCCAGCATGGAAGCAGCCAAAAAGCTCTGCCCCATCCATTCTCCACCTCCTGAGTTAAAGAGAGTGGGGACAAGAAGGTAGCAGGAAGGTATCCAGCCAAGGAGGTCCAAAATGTCTCTCTGCAACAAGAAGGTTTGAAGACCTCCACCCCTCAAACCCCAATCCATCATCTCAAACCTAAATTTGCTTTGTCAGATCTCATCCTGAGGTGTCCAAGTTCACAGAATCAGAGAATGGTTTAGGTTGGAAGAGACCTCAAAGCTCAGCCACTTCCAACCCCCCACCATAGGCAGGGACACCTCCCACTGGAGCAGGACCCTCAAGGCCTCATCCAACCTGGTCCTGAACACCTCCAGGGAGGTTGTGGAGCGCTGAAGCAGAGAATGTGACCAAAGATCACACTTCTGTGCTCCACAACCTCCCTGGGCTACCTGTGCCAGTGTCTCACCACCCTCCCTGGAAAGAACTTAATCACAGAATCAGGCAGGGTTGGAAGGGACCACAAGGAGCATCCAGTTCCATGGATGCTGGGACACCTCACACCAGGTCAGGCTGTTCAGAGCCTCAAACTTCCTCCTAGCATCCAATTTAAATCTCCTTCTTCCTAATATCCACTTTAAATCCCCCTCCCCTCCCAGTTCAAACCCATTCCTCCTCATCCTCTCTTTCCAAGACCTTGTCCCCAGCCTCCTTGTAGCCCACTTCAGACTCTGGCAGTTTACTGCTTTGAAGTTGGGACAAATGGGAGGGAGGAAACTCAGCAAGGAGCAGCAGGCAGCTGAGGGTGAACCCTGTCCCTGCTGGCAGATGAAAAGAGCTCTGTGGGCTGCACCGTGGCCGTGCTGCTCCCAATTGCCTAACAGCAAACAAGATGCAGAGATTCCTCCACCCTTTGTGACGTGACAAAGGCAGGAAAGTTTGTTTTGTAACTGGGAAGGACATGCCCAAGGCATGGCTCAGACCCTGAGCTGCTCTGAGGGCTTCTATAAAAGCCCTGAGAGCTCAGAGCTCCCCAAACCACTTCTCCTTGGCTGCCTCCCACTGCTGACCTGAGTAAGTCTGCCCTGGGCTGCAGCTTTGACAGCCACTGCGAGGGGGTTCCAGGGGCTGGGCTTGCTGCCTGCTGTGCTGCTGGAATTGGGAAGGGATTCTCTGGCTCCCTGCAGCTGGGCAGGTCTGTGGGGCTGAGCAGGGCTGGAGCTGGCAGCTCAGCTCAGCTGCCTGCTAGGAGACTCCAACAGCTACCTGCACATCTCAAACAGGGCAGGAGGCAAGGCAGGGAAATGCATTTTGTGTTCCTCCCCTCAGATCCTCAACAGCTTTCCCTGTGTCCTCTCCACCTGCTCCTCCTGGCCCTGCCTTGGGCAGGTGAGGTCTTTGCAGAGCCCTGCCCAGCCTCAGCCCTGACCATGGCCTCCCCACCCTGTCTGTTCCAGGCTTGCTTCCAGGCACAAAGATGCCTTCTCTAGCTCCTTTCAGCTGGGCAGGTTTGGAGGGGAGGAGCTGGGCATGGGGCTCCAGGAGATGCTGGCAAGTTTCAGAGGGATTCCTGCCCTGCAGGGGTGGGCAGGGACTGGCACAGGCTGCCCAGGAAGGTGGGGGAGTCCCCATGCCTGGAGGTGTTCCAAGGACCTGTGGCCTTGGCACTTCAGGAGGTGCTTCAGTGGGCATGGTGGTGCTGGGCTGAAGCTGAGACTGATCTTGGAAGGCTTCTGCAGCTGGAATGATTCTGGGATTGGCTCTTGGTGAATGCTCAGCTCTAGGGGAAGAGCTTCCTGAATGCTCTCTGGGCTGAGCAGCTGGGGGCTGCCCTTGGCCAGCACAGCCACATGGGTGGGAGATGCAGGGAAATGCATTTTGTGTTCCTCCCCTCAGATCCTCAACAGCTTTCCCTGTGTCCTCTCCACCTGCTCCTCCTGGCCCTGCCTTGGGCAGGTGAGGTCTTTGCAGAGCCCTGCCCAGCCTCAGCCCTGACCATGGCCTCCCCACTCTGTCTGTTCCAGGCTTGCTTCCAGGCACAAAGATGTCCTCCTACCGCCAGGCCTGCATCCCCAGCAGCTGCTCCCCCTGCCAGCTGAGCTGCCCCCAGCCCTGGGCAGAAGCCTGCAGCCAGCCCTGCGTCACCTCCTGCGGCGACTCTCGCGCCGTCGTCTACCCTCCCCCCGTGACCATCGTCTTCCCTGGGCCCATCCTCAGCTCCTGCCCCCAGGAGAGCATCGTGGGCAGCTCTGCCCCACTGGAGCTAGGCAGCTCCTTTGGCTCTGGCAGCTTCTCGAGTGCCCAGAGCTCCTTTGGCTCTGGTGCCTCCCTGGGTGGGAGATTCTCCTACCCTTACTACTCTCGCAGGTTCAGCACTTACAGCCGTGGGAGCTGTGGGCCCTGCTAAGCCTCACAGGGGAGCTGAAGCCAGCAAGGACCTGAGCAACGTCCCAGCCCATGACTGAGCAGAGGGAAATGGCTTTCAGAAGGGCAGAGCAGGAGGGCACTGAGAAACCACCCAGAGAACAAAGCCCAGGGAGTGTCTTGGCCTCGCTGGTGGCTTTGGCATCTCCTGAGGGGGTCACAGCTCTGTGTCTGAGGGGGTCCTAAGCTTTGAGTTTCAATTAAGTGGTTTATAGGAGACTAAACATCACTGCAGTGTAGCTCCTCCCTGTTCTGGCCTCTCCCATGGGTGATCCTTGGCTTGGGAGGTTGGGTCCTGGGAGTGAGAACCAAACAGCAACAAAAAAACCCCAAACCTCAACCCCATCCCCAAATACTGAAGCCCAAACTCAACTCTGGAGCCCTGCAAATGCAACCAAGACAGAAGCTCAGCCTGCAGACTGCAGCCCCCAAGAAGACCACCATGCCCTCCCTCAGCAAGCCCTGCAGATGCCTTCTGTGCTCTCTGGATTGTCACCTTCTGCTGCTATGAAGTCCTTGTCCTGCTTCTATTAAAGCCTTTACTGCATCACAGCTTTTGCCCTCTGGTTTCCTTTCCTCCTCAGCCCAAACCTATCAGCCAATGATGCCCAAATGATCCTCAGCTGAGGCTCCTTTGGGTGGTAGCCCAGAGCTGGGACCTGTAAGCCTGGGACAAGGTCTCCTGGTGGGGTTTTGCCTTGTCCACCTAGCCACAAGAGCACAGAGTGGGTTGGGAGAGAACCTTAAAGCTCATCCAGTTCCAACCCCTCTGCCATGGGCAGGGATCCCTCCTGCTACTGCAGTCCTGCTCAAGGTCTCACCCAGCCTGGGCTGCAGCAAGAGCAGTGTGGGCAGCAGGGCAAGGGAGGGGATTGTGCCCCTTGGCTCTGCTCTCCTCAGACCCCAGCTGCAGTCCTGGGGGCAGTTCTGGAGCCCCCAGCACAGGAAGGACATGGAAGGGTTGGAGGCAGTGCAGAGGAGGCCAACAAGATGCTGAGAGGGCTGCAGCAGCTCTGCTGTGAGGACAGGCTGAGAGAGTTGGGGCTCTGCAGCCTGCAGAAGGCTTCCAGGAGAGCTTGGAGTGGCCTTGCAGGATCTGAATGGGGCTGCAGGAAGGCTGGGGAGGGACTATTGCCAAGGTCTGGGAATGGCAGGACAAGGGGANTGCTCCACAACCTCCCTGGAGGTGTTCAGGGCCAGGTTGGATGAGACCCTGAGTGCCCTGTGCCAGTGGGAGGTGTCCCTGCCTATGGCAGGGGGTTGGAGCTGGCTGAGCCTTGAGCTCCCTTCCAACCTTCCCATTCTATGATTTCCCAGGTTGGAGCCTCCACAACCTCCTTGGGCAGCTTGTTCCACTGCCTCATGGGGAAGGATTTCCTCCTCACATCCCATCTGGATCCAGCTTCTCCCAGCTCAAAGCCATCACCTCTCAGCCCTTTCACTCCATTCCTTTGCACAGTTCCCTGCCCACCTCTCCTGGAGCCCACTACAAACCCTGGCAGGCTGCTCTAAGGTCTCCCTGCAGCTTTCTCCTTTGCAGGTTGAACAACTCCAACTCTCCCAGGCTGTCCCCACAGCCCTTGGATCATTTTTGTGGCCTCCCTAAGATGTTTTGCAAGGATTTGTGGTGAGAGAGGAGGGCTCAGACAATCCCTTGGGCTGCTGGGGCAGTTTTGTCCTCACTCCCATGAGCTCACCAAGGGGAAGGAGCTGCCCTCAGTGCCCTTCACTCCATGTAAAATCTTTTTGTTGCATAAAGTCTTCTGCTACTGCCAGATGCCAGTACTGGGAGGAAGTTTCCCTTTCTCTTCCTGGGAAGGCATCAAAAGCTGAGGAGCTCCTGCATGGAGCTGGACCCAAGCAGAGCAGAGGCAGTGGTGGGCTCTGTGCTGTGAGGGTCTTCAGCAAGAGCTTCTCTGGCTCTTGAGGGAAAGAGAGAGGCCAAAACTCTCATTGCCAAGGTGGCTGAGTGCTCTGAGTGGCAGAAAGCTGCCTGCTGGTCAGCCCCAGAAACCTGCTGTGTCCCCTGGGAGAGCAATGTGAGAGCTCAGAAGGCTTCTCATAGGCAGAGAGCTCAGTGGAAGGGACACCAGGACAGTGCTGTGCAGTGGAGCTTTTAATGGGGTGGCAAGGAGCAGAGCCAAGAGGTGCAGTGACACAGGGGACAAAGACAAACACTTCAGGAACCTTTCCATCAAAGGTTTGTGACTTTGAGCCATGCAGCTGAAGGGAGACTTTCTGCTTTCCTCCTCACAGCTGCCCAACTGCAGCTTCACATCCCAGTTTTGCTCTTTTGAGGTCACTTAGAGCAGACCTAAGGCAGTGCTAAGACATTGCAGTGCTGTGGGAGGCCACAAAATGCACAAATTCCTGTGGCACATGGAACAATTTTTAACCTCCAGGGTTTTGGGGGCACTTGCAGTGCAGAGAGATTGCAGCTGAAGATCCTGCCTAGCACCCCAGGAGTGGGGCAATGAGGGGAGGATGAAAGAAAGTGGCAACAGGAGGTGCCAAGAGCCAAAAGGAGCCAGATGCAAAGGGGCTCATGGGCCCAGGGGCTGCATTTGCCTAGTGAACAGCTCCAGGATGGGGCTCAAGTCATTAGAATAAAGAGAAAACAAGAGGTTGGGGAGGGGAAAAGTGCTGCAAAACTCATCCTGAGCTGCTGAGCTTTGCCACCTCCTCCCTGCAGTGGCCTCCCAGGTGGTGGCTCAGGATGGTCCACAGCTGCCCTGGCTGAAGGTGCTGTAGCGGCGATAGGAGCAGGGACTGCAGCTGCCCCTCCCCAGGGAGGACCCCCCAGAGCTGTAAGGCCTGCTGTAGCTACAGGCACCCCCATAACCACCTGAGCCCCCAAAAAGAATGGAGCCCCTCAGGCCAGAGGCATTTCCATAGCCCCTGTAACCCAGGCAACCCCCAGGGCCAAAGGGGCGCCCGGTGCCCAGCGGCCCACAGCTGCCCACCACACTTTCCTGTGGGCAGGAGCTGAGCACTGGGCCTGGGAAAGTCAGGACCACGGGTGGAGGATAAATGACAGCTCTGGAGTCGGTGCAGGAGGTCACACACAGCTCGTTGCAGGTGTTAGCCAGGGGCTGAGGGCAGGGCAGCTCGCAGGGGCTGCTGCAGGGCACACAGAGGTCACCGCAGTAGGACATGGCCCCGAGGGCAGGGAAGGCTGAAACACAGAGAGGGGAAGGGGGGGGGAGAAGATCACAGCAAATCCTGAGCCCTGGGAGGGCTGGCACCCACCAACCCCCTCCTGCAGCAGCATGAGGGCAGCACAGGGCTGGCAGGAGCTCGGAGGGCTCTGGGTGCTCTCAGGCTCCTGGAGGAGCTGCTTGCTGGAGAGGGAGGGGAAAGTCGTTTGGTGTGAAGGTGTTGGAGGAGGCCTGCAGCAGGCTGCTCAGAGAGGTTGTGGAGTTCTCTTGTCTGGAAAGCTTTCAACACTCCCCTCATGGCTGTTGTGCCCCTGGGTAAGCTGCTGTGGGTGTCCTGCTGGAGCAGGATTGGGATGCAGATGATCTCCACAGGTCCCTTTCCACCCCCACCACGAGGAGGTTCTCTCAATGCATGAAAGGGTTAAAATCCAAAGCTTCCATAGCTTTATGGAGCTGGATGAGCACCTGAGCAGATGCACATCTGACCAAATAACCACCCTGACAAAAGCAGCATCAAAGGATTGCTGTAGGGAGGCTAAAAGTAGAGGAGAGAATCCAGACCCTCAGGCACCCAGTGGGAAGTGCCTGAGCCCAGCATGGATCTCCAAGTCCCACTTTACCTCCTCACATCCAGAGGGACCCGATGGGAAGTGCCTGAGCCCAGCATGGATCTCCAAGTCCCACTTTACCTCCTCACATCCAGAGGGACCCGATGGGAAGTGCCTGAGCCCAGCATGGATCTCTAAGTCCCACTTCGCCTCTCCACATCCACACCTACCAAAGCCTCCAGCAGGCTGCTGCAGCAGAGTCCTGCTAAGAGCAGAGAGCTGCAGGCAGAGCAGCAAAGCTCAGTGCCCAAACTTGGAGGTGCCAAAAGCAGAACCCAAATTGGGGCTTACCTTGATCCCCTGAGAGACAGCAGCAGCAGCAGGTAAACAGCCTTGAGCTGCCAGGAGCTTTTATAGCATCCCTGCAGCTGCCTGCAGGCCAGGAGCTTATCTCATGTGCTTGTAAATCAGCTGTTGGTGCTGGGATGGTTCCTTCAGCTGCTGTAATTATCTGTCCTGGGGTTAGCTGTCAGGGAGTTGTGAGCTCCAGCCACTGGGATGTGCCTCTCTGATGGCTGCTTGAGGTTGCTGCTTGATCAGGGCTTGGAGCTGACCACACAAAGTGATTGTTTGGGGTTTTTTTTATTAAATCCAAGTGAGCAAAATGCATCAGGGTTGGGAAACTTTGGCTTGAATTCCTTGGGCCACGTGGAGAGGAAATGCAGCTCCTGGAAGCTTGGAGGCTGAAGGAGCCTGTGGGCTTCTGGGGAGAGTTGGAAGTTCACAGAAGGTAAAATGAGCACTGAAGGAGGAAGGCTTTGGCCATTTGTGCTGCCTGTGCTTCAGCAGGAGAGCTTCATTTAGCTGCCCTCAGCCTGCTTCTCAAACCCCTCTTCCTCCACCATAAGCCCAGGTTTTATGCAGGACAACCCTCCTGGGTACCTTCTCAACTCACAGAGCAAATTCAGACCACACAAAGGCCAGGAGAGCATCAGCTCAAGGCTTGGATTTGAGTATTCCTGAGGGGGAAATAAAAATATCAGCAGGGAATCACAGCAAGGGTTGGGTTGGGACATTCAGGATCATCCAGTGCCAACCTCCTGCCACAGGCAGGGACACCTCCACTGCTCCCAGGTTACTCAAGGTCTCATCCAGCCTGAGAGGGTATCCACAACCTCTCTGGCCAACCTGTTCCAGTGGTTTCTGCTACAGCACAGGAAAAAAAAAATGACCTGCAGAGCTCTGAAGGGTCTGCTGAGGAAGAAGAAGAGGAGGAGGAGGAGATGTGTTAAAGAGAAGCTGTTATTATGAGTGCCCCCAAGTGCAGCAAGCTGTCATTAGCTCCATTACAGCAGGAGTGGAGCTCCAACAAGTTAATCACACAGGAGGTGCTTTGAAGTCCTTTACTCTGGGGGAAAATTGGAACAACCCAGATAAGCCTTGCCCAGAGCTTCCTCCTAACCACCCCACAGGCAGAGCTGCCACCCTGCCAGGCGTAAACAGGGCAGCAGAGAGGAGGGAGTGGCAGCTGGGCACGTTCCTGCTGCCCAGCCCAGGCTGCAGGACTCAGCTTCACCCTGCCAGTGGCAAAGTGCCAGCTCCCAGAGCTCTGTTATCCACCCAGCAAGGGTCAGCAGTGCAGCTGCCAGGTGAAGGCTGGCAGGAAACTGGACTGTGTGCAGCTCTGGAGCCTCCAGCACAGGAAGGACAGGGAAGTGTTGGAGCAGGTCCAGAGGAGGCCAGCAAGATGCTGAGAGGGCTGCAGCAGCTCTGCTGTGAGGACAGGCTGAGAGAGTTGGGGCTCTGCAGCCTGCAGAGGAGAAGGCTTACAGGAGAGCTTGGAGTGGCCTTGCAGGATCTGAAGGGGGCTGCAGGAAGGCTGGGGAGGGACTATTGCCAAGGGCTGGGAATGGCAGGACAAGGGGAATGGGTTTGAAGTGTCAGAGGGGAGATTGAAACTGGATGTGAGGAGGAAGTTGTTTGCAGTGAGGGTGGTGAGACACTGGCACAGGTTGCCCAAGGAGGTTGTGGAGCACAGAATGGGATCTTTGATCTTTGATCCCATTGAGTGCTTCTGTGCTCCACATCCTCCCTGGAGATGTTCAGGACCAGGCTGGATGAGGCTTTGAGTGCCCTGTACCAGCGGGAGGTGTCCCTGCCTATGGCAGGGGGGTGGCACTGCCTGATCCTTGAGGTCCCTTCCAACCTGAACCATTCAATGGTTCTATTGAAGGCAGGAGAAGGTTGGTTGTGCCAAGCCCTTCCTGGCTGCTGGTGATGGTAGCCAAAGCTCCTCTCTGCGTCTGCCATTCGCATGCCAGGGCACAGCTGTGGCTCTGTGGGCACCCTTCAGTCTCAGCTGGTGGGGATGCTGCCCTCAGCCAGCCCCTGGAGCAGGTGAGGGTGGGGAGGTCCCACCTCAGGGCTGTGTTAGCACCACCAGCTGGCAGCACCTCAGTTGCCCAGCTGCTGCCCTGGAGGGTTTGGAATAAGCAAAGCACAGCTGGCAGGGGCTGGGCAAGGGCAAGACCTCAACTGACCCAAACCTGCCAAGCTGGTTACAAGCTGCCCACTGCAGCCAGTGGGCACCAAGGCCAAGTTAGTCCACCCAAGGAGGTGAGCACCAACTCTGAGGTTTCCAGCCAGAACCTCCTGGAGGAGGGCTGCCCAGTGCCATGCTCTGGAGGAGGAGGAGGAGGAGGAGGAGGCAGCCCTGGGCTGTCTCCCTGCAGCCATGCCCAGGCCACGACTCACCCTGCACGTTTGCCAGGCTGCTGAGCTGCCTGCCCTCTGAGCCAGCCCCAGACTGTGCCAGGCTGTGTTGCTGCAGGGATCTCCATGTGAGTCACCATCCTCTGGAGGTGGCTTTGTCACTCTCACAGCAAGGAATCGACAGACCCACAGCAGCTGAGGCAGAGAAACACAAACAGGCTCTCCGGTGAGCACTGCTGAGTGATTCCAGGGCACAGAGCTCCACCTTGACCTGCCCCAGTGAAGTGCAGTCACCATCAGAGAGACCTCTGCCACCATCCTGCCTTCTCCATGCTCTCTGTTCCTTCCCCTTGGTTCACACACAGGCTCTGATCTGAGTCGTGGGACATGTTGGACCTGGCTTTGGGCCTGGCTTTGGGTGGTGCTCAGCTTCAGATGGGGGAATATTTTCCTGCAAGAGTGGTGAGGCAGAGGCAGAGGCTGCCCAGGAAGGTGGTGGAGTGCCCACCCCTGGAGGTGTTCGAGGACTGAGCAGGGATTGCATTTTGGGACATGGTCATGGAGGGGTTGGGTGGAAGGTTGGAGGAGATGATCTCAGAGTTCCTTTCCAACCTTCATCACAGAACCACAGCAGCACCCAGGTTGGCAGTGCCCCTCAGGGTCACCAACTCCAACCTCTAACCCTGCTCTGCAAGACTCACCTGAAACCACCTCCCCAAGCACCACATCCAAACCACATCCAGGGCTGGGGACTCCAGCACCCCCCTGGGCAGCTCATGCCAGTCCCTGACCACTCTCTGCATGAAAAACTTCTTCC
>VWYK01087047.1:0-14231 GCA_013399775.1 Semnornis frantzii | reverse complement strand
AAAACTAAGGCATAGACTCTTATTCAGTATATAATAAAGAAAGAGAAAAAAGAAAAACCCTAAGGCATAGGCTCTTATTCAGTATATAGTAAAAGTGCCCTGATCTTAGCATGGTCAGAAATCAAGGATGATAAAAGGGTTTGTTGGAGTTCAGACAAGTGACCATTATTCCAAAAAGAAATCATTAGGGAACATTTTCTCATGCTTTAGCATTTACAAGATCTATGTATAGTAACATACAAGGCTAGGATGTAAAGCCACAAGATGTGGAATGTAGAGTCTGGAAGGACCATCTTATCCTGCAAGGCGTTTCAAAGTGAAGAGCGCAGCCTTTTGCAAAAGCAACGCAACTGAATGGAGGCTGGTGAAGATCCATTTCTGAGTTATTCTTCAGCGTCCTAAGTAGTATAACCCCAGAAGGACTTTTCAGGCTCTCCCTAGTTCATAGAATCATAGAATTATTAAGGTTGGAAAAGGCTTAAAATCATCAACTACAACTGTCAACAACACCGTGACAATTATACCATGTCCCAAAGTGCCATGTCTACACATTTTTTTAACACCTCCAGGGATGGCGACTCCACCAATTCCCTGAGCAGCCTGTTATAATGTCTGACCACTCTGTCAGTGAAGAAATATTTCCTAATATGCAATCTAAACCTCTCCTGGTACAACTTGAGGGCATTTCCTCTCATTATTGCTTTTTACTAGGGAGAAGAGACCAACACCACCTGACTACAACCTCTTTTCAGGTAGTTATAGAGACCAAGAAAGTCTCTCCTCAGACCCCTTTTTCTCTTGACTGAACACCCTCAGTTTCCTTAACTGCTCCTCATAAGACCTGTTCTTCAGACCCTTCACCAGCTTTGTTGCTCTTCTCTGGATGTTTAGAGGAAGGGAGCTCTGAAGTATCATTTATTTTGTAGCCATGAAGCCTCTTTCACCTTATCACCCCCCTAAAAATCACAAGAAAAAACCATTTATAGTAATGTATTTAATTACGGACCACCTTGACTTTTAAACCATTAGATTGCTCAAAGGAAAGCAGCAATCCCATTATTCAAAGGTGCACATAGTGCTATAGTACACCCAGTATATTTTTTGCTAAAAGATACTAGCATATAAAAATTGTCAATTTCTACCCAAAAGGTAGATTCTTCCATAATTGATCATTAATGTGTTTTCTTGTACCTTCTTCTGAAACGGCCACTATTGGCTGCTGTCAGGGATGTAATAATCTATTAGACAAACTTTCAATGATCCAGTGTAGCAGAGTGATTCCTAAATGCCGGGTTTGCCCATATGCTGGTTTGAGGCTANTCTAGTCTGGGTCATTTTACAAAGTGGAGGGGGGGGACAGGGAACTCCCAAACCATGACAGCCCAACTGAAAACAGGATAGTATTTCTTTAAAGACGCAGGAAAGGACTGTTTAATGGTATCCTATGAAGTTCCCAGGTGAACACCTTTGCTGTTATTGCTGTTGCTCCTCTGCGGAGGCTCCTGATGCTGACTGTAAGACACCCAGTCATTTTTCATCTCCTGCCCTTAGCTGTAACTTTTGTGCTATTTCAAACAAACCCCCACAAAGAACCAACTCCCCCATTCCCCAGAAGCAGAATGCACTTGGGATGACAAATTCTGTCACCGCATTGTTTTAAAGACACACTTTCAAAGAGTTAAAATAGATATGCAAATCACCATGTCTAGCTTTCAGAAACCTGCCTGCAGGAACATCAGGTAGGCAAAATCAAGGAATAAAAATGTTGTTCTAGGGAAAGCACCTTGAATTTGAAGGCAGGGCTCCAGCTGAGGGCTGCAGGATGCAAATTCCCTTGTTAAACTGCTCATTTACAGGCATTTAAAAGCAGAGATCGCCCTTCAGAAAAGCACTGTACATATTCTTAAATCTGTTTCTACTGAGAAGGAGGGAAGGCCTTTCACAATGCTCCCTTTGTGATTGATGGCATCAGTGAGAAGAGTCTGCTGCAGATCTCCGTTGAGACTTTTGTGCTGGCAGAGCTGGAGTGTTTGACTGAACCAGCTATCCTGGCGGTTGCTCCTGGTATTGATATCATTATCCCTCCTTTCCACTGGTGTAACTGATTTCTTTCTAGGATGTGGTTTCACTAATTGTAGAAGGTACACGCATCCAAATCCACATCCACCAGCACCTTTGTCCTAGTAAGGGGTTATAAGAGGCCTTTTCTCAAGTAGTTTGCTATGTAAAGACACTTTCAAGGACTGGAAACAAAGAAACAAAAGCAGATAAATAAAAGTACATTGCTATTGAATGGCAGCAGAATTCCAAGGATAAAGGAAATTCACAGCAGGTTGCTTTTCTTTGGTGAAAATCTTTCTGTTGCCTGACAGAGTTTTCCTACAGAATGATAAAGCCTGTCAAAAGATGAATGGCCAAACTTGGATCATTTACCAATGCTAAGATTCACAAACTCCCTTTTTGGCTCCCTGTTTGTCAAGTCATTTGGACCTCTCACTACAAGAAAGGCACTGAGGTGCCGGAGTGTGTCCAGAGAAGGGCAACAAAGCTAGTGAAGGGTCTGAAGAACAGATCTTGCGAGGAGTGGCTGAGGGAACTGGGATTCTTTAGTTTGAAGAAAAGGAGACTGAAGGGATTCTTCCCACTTTCTACAAGTCCCTGAAAAGAGGACAGAGCAAGGTGGATGTTGGTCTTTTGCCCCTAGTATCAAGTGATAGAATGAGATGAAATAGCCTCAAGTTACTCCAGGGAAGTTTTAGGCTGGATATTAGGAAAAGTTTTCTGACTGAAGCAGTGATCGGGTATTGGAACAGGTTGCCCAGGGAGGTGGTGGAGACACTCCCCAGAGGTGTTCAAAACACATGTAGACATGGCACTTTGGGGTGTGGTTTAACTGGCACGGTGGTGTTAAGTGAATGGTTGGACGTGATGATCATAGAGGTCTTTTCCAACTGAAGCTATTCCATGATTCTGTGATTCTATAAAACAAACATAGATATCAGCCCCAGACGCATCCCCCAGTGCACAGGCTGGCACTGGTCAGACACAGCCATACCCACCAGTTCAAGCCCCTGCTCAAGGGGCAGACACAGGTTTCCTCATGGCATGTGAGAACAGGCCATGCACTCTTGGGAGAAGATTGTCTGGGAACAACACTACAAAATCAGTAATGGGGCCCAACCTCATTTCAAATTTGCATCTGAAGTCTCTTTCATGTAAGGAGGTAATAGAGCAGCTCAGGACAGCACACAAGCAGTATGGGCATGTCACACATCTGTGGAAGTTAATCCATCACATTTTAGGACAAGGATAATGCAGATAGTAGTGGTTTCTTTTGGCTCTGAACCTCTGGAAGGACCTGTGATACACAGCTAATATAGACTTTATTTAGAAAATAGCTCCCACTTTAGTAATAACAACTACTTGGATGAAACCAGGCAGAAACATGTGTATGCAGTCACTGTATTCTGCAAGTGGCTTCAAAGGAAGCATTAAAGAAATTATCACTGTAAAAGTTCTTTCCTTAGTGTCAACAATTTCAATAAATCCCATTTACTTGAGTGCTGTTGCCTAAGACAATTAATGCAATCTACCTCATTTTTCTTTTAACTGCATGTTTACAATATTTTTGTTTTTGTCTAGTAAAATACAATTTGGTTCAAATAAAATTATATCACTTGAAGATTTTCTCCATAGTCACTCAGTCTTCCAAGTTGTGAAAATCTTGTCAGGTTTTAGTGCATTTTAGTATATCAGAATGGTTTGCTTTGCAACTTTTTGTGACAAATATTAGTATCGGACTTTAAATATCTCAAAAATATTTTAAAGAAATAAAGAATGGGAAGAGTTTGTGGATCAGAAATACACCATTTCCAAGGAAGGTGTGTACTCATGGAGGGAAAAAAAAATCATAAAAGAACAAGTTTTACAAACTGAATCAGAGTAATCTTTCCAAAAGTAACATTAATAATACACATAACAAGTGTACGCAAGTGTATATATGCATATGAATATTTTCTTGAGATTATCTTTCCCTTATTCTCAGAAAAGCAGAGACAATTGTACAGAAGTTGGATGGTTGGATAGTGCCACCAAAAGAGTTTGCTGAAACTAACCTGTCTGGGCTTGGACAAAAGTTAAAAACAGGGGGAAAAAAGCTTTTCGGAAAAAACAAGAATATTTGCTGCAGCTTTACCACTTTAAATTCTATATTATAAATTATGTCAAAGGTAGAATGCACTGACCTTTTAAAACCAAACTTTTTGTTAATTTCCTGTGAGACTGGCTTGGAGATGTGCATATAAACAGCCCTTGTGAAACCTCAGAGCTTTGTGGAATCAGCGCTGTCTGTTCTGTAAGAAGGATTTCATTAGATGTAGTCCTGTAGTCACCCACTGCTCAACAGCTGAAGAAACAGAATGGTACTGTTCTCCCCTGATTTGGCAGGTGTGTGCCGTGCAGGCAGAAAGGCAGGTAAGTAAACATGCATAGTTTCATGCTTTTCTTTCACCTTATTTGTAGGAAAAAGCAATAAGTCCAAACTACTCCCCAAATACAAGAGAATCACAGAATGATGGAGGTTGGAAGTGACCTCTGGAGATTTAATCCAAACCTTTTGCCAGAGAAGAACCATCTAGGGCAGGCCACAGAGGAACAAGCTCAGGAGCAGTTCGAAAGTCTGCAGAGAAGGAAACGCTGCAGCCTCTGTTGGGCAGCCTGGTTCAAGCCCTCCAGCACCCTCACAGGAAAGAAGTTTTACATCATGTTGAGGCAGAATTTCCTGTGTTCCAGTTTGTGACCATTGCCTTGTCCTATCACTGGGCACCAGTGAAAAGAAACTGGCCCCATCTTGCCCATACTCACCATTAAGGTATTTGTAAACATTGATCAGATTTCCTCTCAGCTTTCTGTTCTCTAGGTTGAACAGTCCCAGGTCTCAGCCTTTCCTCATAAGAGAGATGTGCTTTCCCCTTCATTATCCTTGTAGCCTCAATAACCATTTAATCCCTAACATGGCCAAAGTACTAAAACTCTTTGATTTGTGGTTTTCTTGGTCAAAGTCATAATGACAGGTGAGCCATCAGAACACCACTTTTTTCTTTTTTTTTGCCCCCTGTTGTACAGTAGCAGAAGGTGTTGTTCCCAGCAATATTAGACAGCTGGAAGCCTATGCAACTGCTTTGCCCCATTTGGTGTACAGCAAGGGAGGTGAAACTTTGTAACCCCCTGAAAAGGGCTGTCTCTGCTCGGTGACATCGCAGTGGCAGTAAGGTCACAACAAAGGCACTGAGGAGCAATACAACAATTAAATGTCCTGTCCCACTCAGTGGAGAATGAGGACTGTGCACGTTCAGCAAGGACACAACAGCAGTAGGGTGACAATGACCTTAAGGGAAAATACAAAGTAGTTTATTGGGGTTTTTTCTAACAACTATCAACAAGTGTTATGGATACAGGCACTTTGGTACAGGTAGTCTTCCTTTATCAGCTATTTTAGTATGAACTAGGTGACACCTATCAAGAAAAAGAACAATTAGAGGAAAATTGATAAAACTGAGAAAAGAGAGGGGAGAGGGAATGTTGCTGTCTTTCTTGAGCAGTAGTTCGTGGGTAAAAGCTAAAAGTATGCTCTCACCTTCATATAGAATCACGGAATCATGAAGGTTGGAAAAGACATCAAGTCTGACTCAACCCAACACCAGCCACTAAACCATGTGGCTCAAAGTGCCCATGTCTACATATTTTTTAACATCTCCAGGGAAGGTGACCCCACCACTTCTCTGGGCAGCCCGTTCCAATGCTTGAACACTCTTTCGGTAGAGAACTTTTTCCTAACATCCAAATTAAACCTCCACTGGTGCAACTATATCTTAGTTGGTCCAGGACCAGCTTTGTGGTTTCAACTGTCTCTCATATGCATCATAGAGTGTTCTAGAGAGCATGGGGGAGCAAGACTGCAATAGCTGGGAACTGGAACTGGGCCCTCTGTGTCTAGGAAATCAAAATATGGGTGGGGACAGACCTATGTGAGGGTAAAGAAAAGCAGCTGCTATGCTGCCTCCACAGGGATCCACCTCTTTCCTAATTCCCCTCTTAACAACAGTTCCATCTTGAGTTCTTTGACACAAGACAGGCTAAGTCCCTTGTTGGTCTTAAACAGCAATGACAGGAATTTTGTGACAGGGAGGGTGGTGCTCTGAAAGGTCTCAGAGTACAAGAAAAAATTGTAATATCACTAGACCCTGGAGGAAGAAGTGAGAATGGAAGAAAACTGACAATAAGATCATTAGGAAGAAGGGCAATGCATGGTCTGTCTTCTCCTTTCTATTTGGAATTACATGAGCAAGTGCATATGGGATCTTATATAAGGATTATAATAGTGGGGATGGATGGGATATCACATCTTCACTACAGTGGGATTAAACTGCCATTGGAGCACATGGAGGAAATGGCTCCTCCAAGGGCACATCGTCCAAGAAGATCTGGTTGGTGGTGAGGGCATTCATTGATATGCTAAGAACCTCTAACATGTTTCCTCTGACTTTTTGAGCATGTCGGAACTTTTAAATTATCATCAATCTCATGATGGTAGGTTGCACATTCAATGAAAAGAAAAAAAAAACGAGCAGCGGATTTTACTGAAATTTTACCGGGAAAGTCATTCACAGAAGATTTAAATTCAAGCTCCTTCAGATTCACAACCATGAAAGCCATTGCAAAGTGAATCTCTATATTCTGCCGTTGGTTTCCGTTTGATGAAGTGTAGAGCACTTTCAGTCACTGTCGCATTGCAACTCTGTGAAAGAGGCTGGTAAAAATGGTCTTCCCATGACAGCCTGGCTGAAAATACCATGGAGAGCTTGGAAACACCCCTAATGAATTCAAAGCACATCAGTACTATTTCTGTCAGTGAG
The DNA here is from genome assembly GCA_013399775.1 of Semnornis frantzii. Taxonomy (NCBI): domain Eukaryota; kingdom Metazoa; phylum Chordata; class Aves; order Piciformes; family Ramphastidae; genus Semnornis; species Semnornis frantzii. The sequence goes on along the minus strand of VWYK01087047.1, from coordinate 7,317 downwards.
TTTTGAATGAATCACATGGTCTCAACCCAGACACACAACATCTAGAATTTCTGCCTGTTTCTGGATACCCAAGATCTAATTTAGCACAGGCAAATGCATAGCACAGACCTTTTTATTCTCTCACTCTGTATTCACTCAGCTTTTAGAATCTGATGATAGCAATGTAGAAAAGCCATAAAGAAAATGGCTACTCTAAAGTCTATCAATAAATACATAAAAATAAATCTACAAATATCAGAAGAGTTTTTTAATCCTAGGGAAAAATGAGTACACAAAGCTCCCATTTTAGTAGCCTTCACCAGCTTAAGGAAATCATAGTTGTAGGAGCCAAAAGTGGTTGTCGGCTTTCAGCAAAACACAAAGGCAAGTTCATCTTGACTGAATGCTCCCTTTAAAATATCTGGAGATCTTAGTCTAACTGTGTCTTTGCCTTATTGGACTACCTTACTGCTCCTTACGACTACCTGAAAGGTTGTAGTGAGGTGGCTGTTCGTCTCTTTTTCCCAAGTAAATAGCAATAGAATGAGAGGAAATGGCCTCAAGTTGCACCAAATGAGGTTTCAGCTGGATATTAGGAAAAAAATCTTTACTGAAAAAGCAGTCAGGCACTGGGACAGGCTATCCAGGGACATGGTGGAGCCCCCATCCCTGTAGGCATCCAAAAACCATCTAGACATGGTTATTTGTGACATGGTGTGTCACGAGGGCTATGATGCTGTAGGTTTGACAGTTGGACTTGATGATCTTAGAGGTATTTTCCAACCAAAATGATTCTTGATTCTATGTTTCTATGATCTTAAATACAAGTTAACAACACTATCCTAGATACATATATGTCAGGAATATTTTCTTTTAGTAGCATAAAATTTAAGATTTTTTTTTTTTCTTACAGGAAGGGTTTTTTTTCAGTGCCAGGGTAGTTAATTATACCAATGCAGCTAACCATTAGCTCTTTCTGGACTAATTCTCCTGTGTAGGCACAGTTATCTGGAATATAAGTGTTTTAAACCTTTTCAGATAACTGGAAAATTGCTTCCCAAGTGGCAAACTGAAGTGATTGGAAGTAGCCCTGTGCCCATAGAATAAACTAATTTTAAAGTCGTGTCCTACCTATATGACTTTCTCATGTAGAAAAGCCCCTGGGACAAAAGTGCTTTAAAGTCTATTCCATAATACTTACTTGAGTGTAATTATTCTTAAATGCTAAGAGTGTCCACATGAGGATTGAGACGAGAATAGAAGTTTCAGTTGATATGCAAGTGTAGATATATACAGACACCTGTAAATACTTTAGGCTTTTACAGTTAATGAAAGCAGCAAGGTGTTATGGATTCTGGTTCCAAGGAAGAGATGATAGCAAATATAAGTGTGAGTTGTTCACCCCTATGACCAATGCATAGTGAAATGAATTAGGATAGCTAAAACAAGGCATAGAACCACAGAACTGTTGAGGTTGGAAGAGACGTTTGAGCTCATGAAGCCCAACTGCTCACCTAGAGCTCACAATCTCACCACTATTGCTAAAACACTGCCCCCAAAGCACATCCCTAAGTACCACATCCACAAGTCATTTAAATACCTCCAGAGATAGTGATTCCACCACTTCACTGGGCAGCTGTTCCAATGCTTAATAACCACTTTTATAGTAATGAATTTTTTCCTAATGTTCGACTTGAACCTCCCCTGGCAAAACTTGAGGCTGTTTCCTTTTGTCCTCTCACTTGTGGCACATGAGAAGAGACCAACATCTACCTTGCTCCAACCTTCTTTCAGGTAGCTGTAGACATTGATAAGGTCTTCCCTCAGCCTCCTCCTCTGAGGACCAAACAACCCCGGTTCCTCCAGCCATTCCTCGTAATATTTGTGTTCAAGGTCCTCCACCAGTTTAAGTTGCTCTTCTTTTGACACACTCCAGCACCTCAGTATCTTTCGTGTACTGAGGGCCCCAAAAACTGAACCAAGGTGTGACCCCACCCCCCCCAGTGCTGAGTCCAAGGGGACAGTTACACCCCTGGTCCTGCTGGTCACACCTGATCCAGATCAGGATCCTGTTGGACTTCAGATGCCTAGTGTTTGGTCACCTGTCCATTGACAGCCACAGGTCTTTCTCTGACAGGTAGTTTCCAGTCACGCTTCCCCAAAACCATAAAGTCCATGAGGTTAATGTGACCCCCAAGTGCAGCATTTGACATATGACCTTGTTGAATCTCATACCATTGGCTTAAGTCCACCTATACAGTCTGTCCAGATCTCTCTGCAGAGCCTTTGTGCCCTCCAGTAGACTGACATGCCTTCACAGATCAAATTCCTGTTCATGTCAACAGGAGACTGAACAAAGTAACGCAGTTTCTTCCCATTCTACCGGGAATTCCGAGCCCTCAACAAATGTCTTAGAGAAACCAGTAAGAAAATTGGGTTGTCAATGGGCAAGTGGGAAACTACTGCAGATTAGATAGTGGGAAAGTAACAAAACAAATAGTCAATTTTCACCTTGGCAAAGCCTCTGTATTAAGTCAGTGTTGGAAATATTCATAAATAAATCAGGAATTAAAGAACAGCAAGATGTAATCACTCTTGTAATGCAAATAGCAATTAACAACAATATTTGCATTTGACACAAAGCTCTGAGGATAACGGAGGGTGAAAGTGCCTGTAAAAAAAAAAAAAAAATCAGCAGGAGACAAACTGCAGTTAAAACCTAGCACTGAGAGAAGTGCAGCACAACAAACTGGGAAGTATACTGCTCATGAGGAACTGATGAAGAGCCGAGCCACATGCTGGCTGCAAAAGGTCCACCAACAACTGGCTGAAAATAGGAATGCTGAGGTTAAGCCAAGGCAGGGGATGGCATAGGCTTTCTTTGCAGTTAGGAAAGCAGCGTTGAATGATGTTAAAAATTACCTGTATGAAAAAATTGGGTGCTAAGTACAGCACAGGACAAGGGGCAATGGATGGAAGCTAAGGCATAGGAAGTTTCATTTAAACATAAAGATGAATTTTATCACCACAAGGGTGACAGGACACTGGAACAGGCTGCCCAGGGGAGTTGTGAAGTCTCCCTCTGGAGCGACAATATCTCTTTGGAGGTATTTAAAACCTGCCTGGACATGTTCCTGTGTGATCTGGTATAGGTGATCCTGCTCTGGCAAAGGAGTTGGACTGGATGACCTTTCAAGGTCCCTTCCAGACCCTGGCATTCTGTGATTCTATGATTTCTATTTGTGCATCTAGGAAAACATTAACTAAAAAAAAACCAAAACCAACAACACCAACACCACCACAACAACAAAAACCCAAAACACAAACACAAAAAAAAACCTCTGAAAATGGAAGCATCTCAATATCCAGGTGAGTGGCAAACCAGCAGGTCTACGTGACCCTGATGATGGTGAAGAACACAGTGACAGACCACCTAAGCCAAAACTTAAGTTAAAATTAGTTACAGACAACATTTACTCTCCCTGCTGTCATGCATCGCAGATGAATTTGTGAAACTCACTATCACAAAACCATAGAATCAGAGATTTTTTTTTCAGTTGGAACAGACATTTAAGATAATCAAGTCCAATCAAGTTATTTAACTCTACCAAGTTTGCTGCCAAACCATGTCCCTCAGCACCACATCTCTGCGTATTTTAATCACCTCCAGGATTGGGGATTCAACCATCTCATTTAATCATTCCTCCCTGGGGAGCCTCTTCCAGTCTTTGGGAACCCTTTCAGTTAAGAAATTTCTTCTGATATCCAACCTAAACCTCCTACAATGCAACTTGAGGCCATTTCCTCTCATCCTATCACTTGTTACTAGTGGGAAGAGACCAACATCCACCTCACTACTACCTCCTTTTAGGGAGTTGTACAGAGCAAGAAGGTCTCCTCTCAGCCTCCTTTTCTCCAGACTAAACAACTTCAGTTCCCTCAGCTGCTCCTCACCAGACTTGTCCTCCAGATTCTTCACCAGCTTTGTTGCCCTTCTCTGGACTTGCCCAATCGCCTCAATGTCTTTCCTGAATTGAGGGCCCCACAATCAGACCCAGGACCCAATAGATGGCCTCACTAGTACTGAGTACAGGGGGTCAGTTACAGCCCAGGTCCTATTCCTGATTCAGATCAAAATACTATTGGCCTTCTTGGCCACCTGGGCACACTGCTGGCTCATCTTCAGCCAGCAGTTCACCGACATCCCCAGGTCTTTCTCTGCTCAGTAGCTTTCCAGCCACTCTTCCCCAAGCCTAGAGCATTCATGGGGTTGTTGTGATCCAAGCATGCTGTGACATGACCCACAATTTGACCTTGTTGAATCTCATACGGTGGGCCTCAGGCAGTCATCACCAGGCTGAAGTGATTCACTGCATACAACACTATTTACAACTGTCTCAAGGAGAGGAATCACAGCAGTCCTCAGTGAGATTCAACTTGACTCTGTGTGGAGGCCTGGAGACCACCCCCATCCCCAGCATCCAACCTTCCCACAGAAGGAGACAAGGAGGACAAGCCTAGAGAGAAAAAAGGGGGACTTGCTCTGCTGCAGAGTGGGCACACAGGCCACCCCTGTGTCCCTCAGTCACAAAGGCACACAGGTGCTACCACTTCAGGCTTACTGACAGGAGTGAAGAAGACATTTTCTTTTTGAATAAATTATTGCAGCAGGTGACTTTGATACCTTCGCCTGTATTAACAAGCACCAGCCACTGTGCTGGTTCAGAAGGAAGATGTATGCCATTAATGCCATTCTCCTCTGATGAGGAGGATGACATGGAAATGTCGCAAGTCCTCAGGGACCGGCAAATTACTGCCAGGAGTCGTTCTCATTCCAGTTGGTAGCAGCGACACCAGACACTTGCCATTTAGACTGAGCGACATACAAAGGAAGCAGTCAAAAGTCTCCCAGGCTGGAAAAGGCTAAAGTGTAATTTCACCTAATTAAAAACTGAGGTAAATTAATAGCCTATAGTTCCTTCAGTGGCCCTTTGATTTTGAAGTATCCAAAGAGGGTTATATTTTTGAAGAGGAGTGCATAGCTCGTTTGAAGAATCCAGCCCCGCAGAAGGCAGCCTGAAAGCCCTAAGATGGGATACCTCTTCCATCCCTCCCTGACCTACCATACCCCTGGCATATATATTAAAATGGGAATCAACACCCTGTAAAGAGAAAAATGTTGAAATGCTGACACCATTAACAAGCATCTTGATGATTAGCAAACATCTGACAATGAATGAAATGCTCAAACCAAAAGTACTGCAGTTTGAGAGATTTTATCAGCATCCAACCTCTTGTCTATACATACATCTGCATATGAATCAGAAGACAAAAAAAAATATACAGAGGTTTAGCTAATATCAAAATAACAAAATAAAATCTCAAGAAAAGCTTATCAATACTCTGAAAGCATATTGCATCTACCAGACAGCAAACTGCCCTCCTCCCTCCCTACTGCACGTCCCTAAAGCCTGGCTGGATCATGCTGCTCTCCTCCACAGGGGAGGAGAAGACCAGGGTTTTGTCTAATATGGAAGATGCTGACCATGGGATGAGTTGGGATGAGTTGGAGTTTAAGGACCACGTGTCAAGAGGATTCAAAAGTGTGAGAGAAATACTAACACCAAGAAAAGCTCAGGGATCTGGAGCAGAACAGAGGGATGAAGTGGCTCAGGGCTCAGGTGGAAGAGGGAGGAAGGAAGTATCAGAGGGTATATGAGAGGATAAAACAAGCTTCTGTTGTAGTCCAGATATTCATGGTCAGAATGATAGTGCTGTGAGGTGAGACTCGAGTTTTTTACGCTGCATTCGAATGAAACATTAGATAAAATTTGAAGGAAAATACCAGAAACAGCCAGGAATTAAATTATGTCCATCTCCTCCTTCAAAGAATGAAGAAGATGAATCCCTGACCATTAATCATTACATATAAGATGATGGTGTTTAATTGAGTCCAAACTGCAAAAACCAGATCTACTCGAATGATGACAGAGGCAAGGAGGACTTACCTCATCTCTGAGCTCTATTTTTAAAGCTTTGCCTTAGGTGAATCTCTAAGGAGGATCCCTGTCACCAAAACATCACTTAAAATACAGATAATAGTTTTTAAGTGTTTTGAACTCAGAAACTAAAAGTAGCTCCCATTGTTAGTAGTCCAAATTTTGATAATTAATTTGTAATTTTGCTGTCTTTATATGTCAGGACAATATGGAATGCAAAGACACAGTAGAAAAAAATATCCTTTTCATGCTGAAAGCCTTTTTCAGCACATAGGGAAGAAAGGTTTCCACAGATGAATTCTGGTGGCTCCTACAGTTACTACCACAGCTGTTGTCTCACCTTTTGCAGACTTACCTTTTCTGCAACAGAACAAGCAGGAAAGAAGGATATGTCAGCTCCTCAGCCAGCCCAGCACAAACAGCCTGCCTTGCAATGGGGAGAGAAAAGGAATCAACTTCCACACCAGACCTCGCCTGCAGAAGCCAAAATGTTGACACTTGATCCATTCTGCATCTCTGTTACGAAGATGTCACCTCCAGCAGGAATATCTGGGGGCTGAATCACAGAATCCAGAAGCTTAGAATAATAGGGGTTGGAAGGGACCTCTGGATATCATCTAGTGTGATTTGTCAAAAACTCTCCAATTCATGGGGGTTTGTTCTTAACAATTGCTGTCTCATTCATTTGAAGGTTTCATTTCATTTTGTTATTTTTATATGAATAAAAAAAAATACATGGAATCACAGAATGGTGGGAGATGGAAGTGATCTCTGGAGATCATCTAGTCCAACCTCTCTGCCAGAGCAGGGCCACCTAGAGCAGGCTGCACAGGATGGTGTCCAGGTAGGTTCTGGATGATTTCAGAGAAGGGACTCTACGCCCCTGGGCAACCTATTCCTACCCTCAACATAAAAAAGTTCCTCTTCATGTTTAGATGCAACTTCCTATGTTAAAGTTTGTGTCCATTACCTCTTGTCCAGTTGCTGGGCACTACTAAAAGAAGTCTGGCCCCATCCTCCTGGCATCCACCATTTAGATAACCATTGACAAGATCCCCTCTCTATCTTCTCCATGCTAAAAAAGCCCCAAGTCCCTCAGCCTTTCTTTACAAGAGAGGTGTTCTAGCTCCCTAATCATCTTCATATCCCTTTGCCATGTCTGTCTTGAACTGGGGAACCCAGAAATGGACACAATACTCCAGATGAGAGTATTGTGTCCAAAGCAGAGGGAAAGGAGTACCCCTCTAACCTGCTTGCTACACTCTTCTTGATGCACCCCAGGATGCCATTTGCCTTATTGGCCACAAGGGCAGATGGCTGGCTGTGACGGTTTGGGAGT
>VWYK01087045.1:8197-27377 GCA_013399775.1 Semnornis frantzii | reverse complement strand
AATAGGTATCTCTCAAAATGTCGTGGACTCTGATTCAGGCACTGAATTAAATGAGAATTTTAAAATCAGCTCAGCATACTGAGCTTTGCTAGAAACCTGTCTCTTATTTTGGTGACTGAGGTCTGAGTTCTTTTGAGATTGTCTCAAAGTAACTCAAAAACCACTAAGACTTGGTTTCTTTAGTCCTGTGGGATAACTGCCTAGCTTACCTTGGGACAGAAAGGCAAGTCTCTTTAGTATGCTTTGGGATCAAGGTCATTTACAATCAGCAGGTGTTTGTGTTAATGAAGACCTGCAAAGCTGGCTTGCCAAGAGCTCAGAGGGAGTCTTGTGAAGGTAAGATTGTCCTGCTTTGGCTAAAACTGGTGAAGTGGGGCTAAAATAACATAAAAATCTAACTTCAAAGGAGAATTTAAAGGCCAGAATGCCCAAGTGAAGACCTTTGCCTAATTAGCTCTGATTTTAATATTAAATACCCTTCAAAATGCTAATGAGCCAAACAGAGCACACACTAAACATATATGACTATGTTAGTCTACTCTCTGCCCAAATCATGCTAAATATCACCTAGAAGGCAGAGACATCTGGGCCTAGGGTATAAAACCTGTGAGAGGGGAAGAGAGGAACACCTCTTGGTGTGCAGGGGAACTGCACCAGTGGGGGTGCAGGGGCAACAGTTTGAGTGCAGTGTGGCCAGCAGCAGCAGATGGGAGGGAAAGACAGAGGCAAGGATGATTGATGGGCTGTGCTCCTTTTCTTCCACCCAAGCCAGGGACACCATTCTTGGTAAGAATTGCATCTTCAGCATATGGCTTAACTCCTTCTGCATTCCTATTATATATTGAGGCTATTGTAAAGGTTTACATATCCAACTTTGTCAGACATTAACCCAGAATTTATTAATCCTGAGTAATAGACTAATAGTTAATAGTCATCTCACAGTTAGTGCATTTATCACCATCAATCCTGAACCTGTTGTATCTGTAACTTTAATAAATTAACCCACTCAGTTGTTTTTAACTTTCTGAATGTGTGTCATTGCAAGCCCTTATTGAGGCACTGGAAAAGAGAGATGAGTGTTAATTTTGTCAAATACTTCCAGTAAGAGTCCTGGCAGTCTGAGACAGGCGAACGTCAGGATTTACCTGAAACACAGCAAATCCTTTCATGGCTTTCAAGAATTTTGCAATGAAAAGTTGCCCTTGCAAGTACCTTCTTTCCTGCTTAGAAACCAAACTCTTCTTACTATTACCAGTGACATACAAATACATAATAGAGGTTATACATGAAAGTGTTTTGACTGTAAAGGAGAAATGCAGGTTACAGGTGTGATGGGCTGAGCAAACTGGGAATATCCTCTGTGGTCTTAAAAAAGTTTTTACTCCCTGTGCAGCACCAGTTGATATAGGAGAGGGTAAAGTTGTCTACCATTTCTGTTGGAGAAAAGCAGCTCTTCAGGAGTGCTAGCACTCCCTCAGTGTGCATGTCGACTTGGCAGTCAGCAAAAGAATAGAGACATCTGAAGTGGCTTTCAAACAGTTTGGGAGCAAGAAGTAGTCTGGCTGTGGCTACACAGAGCTTTATAGAAACAGGTAATTTATTTTATGACCCAGATCCTGTGTCTTGTCAACACCCTAGAATGTAGCCATTGTCTTTGGAGATCCACGTTTCTTGATACCCTTCTGGTGTGAAGAACCAGAATTTGGACACTTCTGTTCAAGGCGGTTACTGTTGTAGTAGTTAGCTGTGAATTTTCTTGTATTGTGTTTGGGCAACTAAATAATTAGCCAGCTTTGGAAAATGCTGAGTCTACAACAGCTCCCAGTGAAGTGAAAAGAATTACAGACTATTCAGCAATCTGGAAAATAAGACCTTTTACTTACTAAGTATGGAGCTGGGAACAGAATTTATGATGTTCTTTTTCTTTTCTTGAAATTTGATGCTGCATAGTCTACAGCTTATAGTAGGACTCTACACATACAAAGCTAGTGAGTAACTAGTACCTATTTCTACAAATGACTGATCAGTTGCTACAATGTCCAACAAGGTGGGGTTTTTTGTATGTTATTTTTTTGTTTGGTTGGTTTGTTTTTTGTTTGTTTTAAAATACTACCTAAAACTGCCTATAATAGATGCATGAATTAACTTCTAATGTACTCTTGACCTCCATAACATAAAAGTGTTTTTTCTTTGTCAATTTCATATCTCCAGAACATCATGTGTGGCCATGATCTATTTGTAGAAGGGATTTTTTGGTTGGAATGGCTGCAGACTTAAGTCAGCTGGGACTGATTTCAGTCCAGCACAAGAATCATGGTTTGAGGATCCGAATAATGGAGCACTGTAGTCTTGTGGACAGCTTAACCAGGCGGGGAATGGAAGCAGGTTCTTCAAATAGCCTTTCTTTGCGCACCATCAAGAAATCAAAAAGTAAATCTTTTGAAAAACACTAGACAATAATTCCCATAGGGCTTTCCTAGACTCATCTGTCATGGAGCAAATCCAATTTTCCTTCTTTCTCCATTGTGCCCCAACAAGCCCTGTGACCAGTTAGGTCATTTCAGCTTTAAATGTTAACTTGGCTAAGACATTTTAAATTAGATGCTTTTTGAAACCTAGACGTGTGATCTTCCACTCATGCTCTCAAAGCAATGATTCATAGTTTTTGTTAAATGCTTAATGATTTTTTGAGTGAAAAGTATTTTGATTATGATCCTACTCTTGAATAACAATAATTAGTAATGCCATTGCAACATATATTTTTAAAGGTCAAGGAGGTGTGTGGCTTCCCACCACAGAGCTGATCTGAGATTGGTTTACACTGTCAAAGTCCACTTTTATGGACGTTTATATGGCAGTAAAGTGTCAAGACTAGTGTTTCAGTTAGACTATATCCCTGTTACACTGAACCATTAAAATGTTCATTCATTAATTCATTCATTTCCTGACTCCTTCCACAATGTCCTACAAAGATATTTTGCCAGCCTTGTTTACATAAATTCCCCATTGTGCTTTGCATTTTTATTAAATAAAGGTGGTGTTTGAAATAGCTTGTAAATTGACAGGATACAAATTAGTATGAAAGCAAATGTTAAAGACTCAGTGATGTCTCTTGGTGAGCTTTGAAAAACATTCTATTTAGAACCAATTGTGCAGATGTATCATTTATTTTTCTACTTCCCCCTTCCTTCATTTGTTATAACTAGGGAAATTTGCATGAAAATTGGTTGTGTGTTTTTTCACCGCTTACTTGCTTTGACTGTTTATTTTATATCTGTAGCTTTAATGTTTGTCTTATGACATCACTTCTTATTGCTGGGGAAGTGACGATGATGTCACAGAAGTTATGGTTTAGAAAACAATGTTTTTCGAGACTGGTAATTACTATAAAACCTTTCTTTCTCTGGGTCTATTACCATTGCTAGTCAAGGATTGTCATTCTTGTGTAAAGCCTAAAGCCAGTGGACTATGGTCAACACCTTTGTGCATGTGTATGTGTCACAAAATGGCCATCCCCTTGAAAACCTCACTGCAGAAAACCAAGCTTTCCTGATCATGGGAGAGCATGTTTCCTTGTCATCCTTAGTCAGGACACAGATTTTTTTTGGGATGAGGACTTCACTGATGTTCGTCTTGTGTTTTCTATATCAGATCTGCTTTTTTGTCTAAATAGTCACGTCTGTCTTAATCAATTCTGCTCCAAAACCTTTCAGGAAAATGAAACTCCCCTGGTTCCATTTGGAGAGGGTGAGAAACTATGGCTCTAGGTCAAGGAATAAGCCGTAATGAGATTAGCTATACAGGAAAAAAACCCAACATCTTCCTTTGGTATGTAGGTTTATGTGAATGAGAAGTGACAGAAACAGGACATCACAAGAGGAAAAGATCTATCTAAATACAGCATAATTTCCAAAATGTTCTTGGAGTTGTCAGAAGCTCCTTAAAAGCATCCCATATCTTTTCCTGTAGAAGATGGACCACAAAAGAGAACCTTTGGGAAACCAACCTTCCTTAGCATCTTCAGACAGTGGATCTGATATACCCAGTTGTTGCTGTGTATTAACTAGAAAGACAGTGAACATTCCTTTCACCCTTTTCCCCCTTTATGCTCAAACTCCTTTCCCACACCTCAGAAATCTACTGAAAGTGACCTATAGGTTGAGTCACAGCCCCTCACCTCCAGCAAAGCAGGAGGTGGCTGGATTGCTCTTTTAGCAACCCATGCTGGTAGCACAACACCAGTTGCCCTACAGGGCTTCTTACAGAGTGATTCGGGCTGCTGTGGCCTCTCTCCGCCCATTCAGTTTATCATTTCTGTCAGTCTGTGGCACATGCACATGCACAGCAGCTGCCAGTGGCCTGGGGGTCCTGCGATTCTTTTTTTTTTTTTTTTTCCCCTGAACTCACTTCTCCATCTCCCCGGCTGGTTACATTGCAGTCTTTTACCTGTGATATGCTCTGACCTTTCTGTGCATCTTAAAACACCCTGCTGTGGAGCACCAACGGCACGCAGACATTCACCCAGTTTGCTGGTGTGTCTCCCCCTGCTTTCAAATCACCTCTTCAAAGCCTATTTGGTACCAGTGGCTTGGGTTTTTGTTTCATTTTGGAAGGTGGGGGCTGTTTTTGATAGCAGGATTTGGTGATTTAATTTTTTTTTTTTTTTAATTCTGAAGGAAGTAAAAACGCACTTGTCCATTTTAGATACATTTGAATAACAGCTAAAAATAAAATGAAAAAATCAGGGCTCTGCTGTGCAAAGTAGTTTTCAATCCCCTGAAGAGTAACATGGCGCTTTCTGACTCCACACAGGCAGACAGGCCTAATTCAGCTGTCTGTTGCATGGTATGTTTAAGTGGTTTTGTAAAACAGTGTTCCCTAAATGTTGACAGTTTAATGGATTTCATTAGTGCCTGCCTACCAGCTGAGGGCTCAAACCTGCCCCCATCAGGGTTAGCTCAGATGAGTTTAGAAGTGCCTGCGTGGAGGACCACCCCCATCTCTGTCAGAGCTGCATCTGGAGCACTAAGAGCGCAGGCGTCTTCTGCGCTGGTGCGGAAGCATGGCACAGTGCGGGCACTGGCTACTGGATGCATGTAGACCTATGTCCACTTGTCTTTGGATTTCTCTTATCAGGCAGAAATGGCACCATGGCTCCATTTCTCAGGGAGGGCCTTCTCAGGGTCTTTCAGAGTATCTCAGTTCACTATCCTGGGGGCTGAGGGAGTGTCTCTGCTGTGCATAAACCTGCTTATGCTTCACAGAATCACAGAGTTGCCTCAGTTGGAAAAGATCTTTAAGATCATCGCATCCAATCATTAGGCCAACACTGATGAGTCTGTGCACCTGTGGGGTGTCTATCTGCTTACAATGTCTAATGACCCTCCAAGTCCAATTTTCATTAGGAAATAATGTTCATGGTTTTATTCCAGTTACTGCCCTTGGAATTGAATAACACATGAAAGATAGCCTCACCAAGGTAAGCAACAGCTGCAGTGAGTCTTTGTCTACAGTCTATTGAGCCTAGACTTGGAGGGTGAATGGGATGACGTTTGCCTGTGACAAGCTGTGAGATGGCACACCATGGTTAGGGGAATGGGATGCTAGTGAGGGCCCAGGTATGCTGGGGACACTACTGCACATTTGATGTCCTGAGGTAGTAGCAACTAATGGGGAAACACTCATGAATTACCTCAAAGGTGCTAAGGGGAATTCCTCTATGAAGATGCCACTGATGACAGTCCAGCTGAAGTGCCTCTACACCATTGCATGTAGCATGGGCAAAAAATGGAAGGACATGTAAGCCACTGTTCTGCTAGAAATCTTATGACCTGGTTGCCATTACTTAAACTCGGTGGGACAAATCTCATGGGTAGAATATGGCTGTCAATGGCTACAGGCCATTCAGAAGGCACAGGTGAGGAAAGAGGTGTGGAGGTGCTTCCCTCTCATCAAGAGATGATTAGAATGTGAAGAACTGTCCCTGAAGAATAGCCATGAGCAAGTTGAAAACTTATGGATAAGAGTTATGGACCAAGGAAACAAAGGGAACCTTGTAGTTGGTATCCACTACAAGCCAGCTGATGAAAGTGAGACTATTGATGAAGCCTTACTCCAGCTACAGGAGCCTTCATGCTTCTAGGCTTTTGTCTTGCTAGGGGACTTCAGCTACCTGGACATCTGTTGAAAAAGTAGTACAGCAAACTGTAGGCAATCCAAGAGACTCCTGGAATGCATGGAGTATGACTTTTTAAGTTGGGTAATAGCCTTACCAGAAAGGATGTGATGCTGCACCCAGTGATGACCAATGCAAATGACCTAATTGGTGATGTCAAGACCGGAGGCAGACTGGGCTGCAGTGATCACACTGGTTCTCAGTCTTGGGGGATTGTGGGCCAGGTGAAGAGTAAAGTTAGGACCTTGAATTTTAGGAAATCAAAATTTCAGCTCTCCAAGGAGGTAATCAGTAAGACTTCCTGGGAAACAGCCCTTAAGGACAAGGGAGCAGAACAGTGCTGGCAGATCTTTATGGACAGTTTCCACGAAGCACAAAAGCTCTTAGTCCCCAAGTGTAAGAAATCGTGTGACAAAGACAAGAGATGGCTAAGTCAAGACCTGCTGGTCAAACTGAAGAGCAAGAAGGAACTACACAGGCAGTTCAAGCAGGGACAGGTATCTTGGGAAGAGTATAGGGGTGATGTCTAGTTGTGTAGGAAGGGAGTCAGGAAGGCTAAGGTGCAGATGGAGCTGAACTTTTCAAGGGATGAAAATAATAGTAATAATAATCAGGGTTTCTACAAGTATGTCAACAAGAAAAGGGAGGTCAAAGAAAGCGTATCTTCCTGGTGAGTGAGACTGGCCAGCTGGCAACAACAGAAGACTGAGTTATTCAACAACTTTTTTGCCTTTCTTCTCATGCCCCTGAGTGAAAGGACAGCAAGACAAGATATGGGGAATGCAGTCCCTCCCTCTGTAAGAGAAGATCAAGTTCATGACCATCCGAGGAACTTGAATGTACATAAGTCTATGGGACTGGATGAGATGTATCTCAGAGTCCTGAGGGAACTGGCTGATGTAGTTGCCAAGCCACTCTCCATGGTATTTGAAGAGTCCTGGCAGTGAGAGTGAAGTCTGTGGTGATTGGAACAAAGGAAACATTGAGCCCGTTTAAAAGAAGGGTAGAAAGGAGGACCCTGGGAACTACAGCCCCACCTCTGTGCCTAGGAGAATCATGAAACTATACCCTAGAAGCTATGCTAAGACACGTGGGGGAGAGGGAGGTGATTTGAGACAGTCAGCATAGCTCAGGGGGCAGGGGAAGGAAGGCACTTAAGAGAGACACAGCTTCTCCATATGCAACATGCTCTGTTGCCTGTGGCCTTAATCTTTCTTGCAGCCCTCCTAGGCTGCTGCAGATGAGGTAGTCGAAGTGATGTTCTTTCAATTCCTAGCCAGGCTGATTACAGAACTTCTTAGGATCTGTACTACCTTGCTACTATCGCCATACCTAATGTACACTTTTTTTTTTTTTTTTTTTTTTTTTTTTNTTTTTTTTTTTTTTCTGCTGTAGCAGCTTTTTCAGGCCTGGTTTTCTACTAAAGCTTGGCAAGAGCAGTGACACATAAGCAGGTCTCTCATACTCCAGTAGAGGTCACATACCTACCTAAACTAAAGGAGCTAATTCATTACAGCATGATAGATTATAACATCTTATTTGGAGCCCTATTATATAAATCACTTAAATGTGTATTTACATAACATTCCTATTAATTACCACAAAGACCATAATGACTGTGAGCTGTTCCAGTTTATCTTGTAAATATGTATTTAAGCGATTCTGTAACAGGTAATATTTAATCAATAGACCGTAACAGGTCTATTAATCATGCCAAATCTTTGTGTAGAAATGAATTGATACTGGTGGAACATAATGGATCCTTTGGAGTACCATTTAACATATTACACTATTCACATGAAAACTTTACAATGCCACTAATGATACATGTTAAAAGACTTGGTGTGACCTCGGGTATGGTAACTCTGTGTATTAACACAAGTGAGCACATTTTTCTTGAGGAAAAGAAGCCAAGAAGCTACTCAGCAATGGTCTTTTTGAAGCAGCACACAATAGTGGTGTTGTAGAGCATCAGTCATAGCATTGGCTTCAGAAGTTAAAGAAACATCCTCATCCTTATCATAGAAGTGGGGGTGGGAAAAGGAGAGACAGATTGTGTAGAAGACACAGGACACAGACATGCAAGAAAGGAGTTGAGATCTAGCCCATCCCGCACTATTGCCACTGATCATCTTTAACTTACCTGAGTGTAGGCAGGTAATGCTGCTGTTTTAGTGAAATTTAAGATGTGATCTCAGAGGGAGCATGCATATGTTCAGGAGACAGTGCTTAGATGCTAGAATTTTGATGGTCATAGAATCAGCCATGTTGGAAGAGACCATCCAGTCCAACCTATCATCTAGCCCTATCCAATCAACTAGACCATGGCACCAAGCGCTCATCCAGTCTTTTCATGAAAACCTCCAGGGAAGGCGACACCACCACCTCTCTGGGCAGCCCATTCCAATGGCAAATCACTTTCTTTGTGAAGAACTTCCTCCTAATATCCAGCCTATACCTTCCCTGGCACAACTTGAAACTATGTTCTGTTGCTGGTTGCCTGGGAGAAGAGACTGACCCCCACCTGGCTATAACCTCCTTTTAGGTAGTTGTAGATAGCAATGAGGTCACCCCTGAGCCTCCTCTTCTCTAGGCTAAACAACCCCAGCTCCCTCAGCCTCTCCTCACAGGGCTGTGCTCCAGGCCCCTCACCAGCTTTCATGCCCTTCTCTGGACATGTTTCAGTACCTCAACATCTCTCTTGAATTGAGAGGCCCAGAACTGGACACAGTACTCAAGGTGTGGCCTGACCAGTGCTAAGTACAGGGGAAGAATATCCTTCCTTGTCCTGCTGGCCACACTGTTCCTGAGCCAAGCCAGGATGCCATTTGTTCTTCTGACCACCTAGGCACACTGCTGACTCATGTTCAGCTACTATCTACCAGCACCTCCAGGTTCCTTTCTGCCTGGCTGCTCTCCAGCCACTCTGTCCCTAGCCTGTAGCACTGCTTGGGGTTGTTGTGGCCAAAGGGTAGAACCCTGCCCTTAGCCTTGTTAAATCTCATCCCACTGATCTCTAACCACCCACCCATCCAGCCTGTCAAGCTCCCTCTGAAGTGCCCTCCTACCCTCCAACAGATCCACACCTGCTCCTAACTTGGCGTAATCTGCAAATTTACTTCACTAAACTCTGCAAAACACAGGTGTAGAAACTGAGATCAGCATCAGGGTCCACAATGCAAATAGAAAAGAGGAAGTAAAAAAATAAGGCTCTTTAATGTGCTCCAATAAAAGTCTTAAGTTTTTTTATTTTTCTCACAAAGTACATAAGACAAGACATGCCATCAGGAAGTAGAGAACTTCGGGAGGAAATCCTGCTTACTTTACCTGTGCCAGCAGTCCAACTCATTTTAAACAGACTTCTTGAGAGAGGGAGGTGAGTAGGATGTTTCTGCAGAACTGAATTAACAAGTATTGTAGATGCACCACTGAAAATCCATGTGATACACTGCATGCATGCTTGCCAAACTGCCCTGGGAAGCCGATTTCAAGCTATAGCTGAAGTCATAGCTAGAATTTAAGAACCAAATTGTCCTCACATGATTTGGTCCCCTGACATCACACAGGACCAGTGCACTGATTAAGGTAAGCAGAATTGGCTCCCAGCCTAGTAATGTGGCAGTGCCTGCTCAAAGTGGATTCATGACAGAAATAGTAAGAAAACCTTAGTCGAGGACTGTAGTGTCGTGGCAAAGCCCTATAGGAAGTGTGTGCATTACCAGCCATGGCCAACTGCACTGATCTCTAGCTTTCATGAGCACTAAATTAACTTTATTTTTTTTTTTTTCTTTAAAGCCTTCATTAATAGTTCCTTTGGAGCTTTTGCAATCTGTTGTCTAATGTAAGCTTCGATTAAGTTAAAAAAAGCAAAACTCTGCAATAGCAGTTCTTCTGTGTAATAACTAATCAATATATGCAAATCATTTGCCAAATATATTTCCTTGCAGAGAAATGGTTATGAAGTTAGGTGACTGCCAAAAAAAGGAAAAAAAAAAAAAGAAAAATGAAAAAGCTTTTTTAATTCCTTAGCTGTTAAGTGTTTGTATCTGTAAAAGATTAACCAGTTTTGTATTTTTGCCAATTAGTATAGAAATTTTATGAGCTGGCATGAATATTCAGTTCTGATGGTTTTTTTACAGCTAAGTTATGAAGCTGTAGAAAACATGGGAGGCTAACTCAACCTTGAATAGAGCGGTGAAGCTGAGTGCTACTGTAATAAAGTAATCTATTAAAAGGTTATCTCTCATATAAGATTGCTTTCCCTAAGCACCTAAGCATATTAACAACATCTGAAATGCATTTGTAATTATCCATACCTCAGAAAAGATTTAAAATTGCCTTCTTTGTCCACCCTTATAAAAACATCTCAGTCATCCTGCGATCTTATTTTACCTATGCACCTTAGAGCTTGTAAAAGCAAAATGGAAGAAGCAATCACCCATCAGAGAATTGCTCATAGGTGAACTTTGGCTGTCTCTCGTGGCATTAATTTTGCTCTCTGTGAACTGCACTTGACACTCTTGTAAGGTCTGGAGAATTTTTCCCATCTCTGACTGGCCTACATGACTATGCGCAACTAATTTGCACTTTGAAGAAAATGCACTAGGAAAAAAAAAAAGTTCACTTAGTCTCTGCTGAACAGCTTTGTGGCTAAAACCTGCAACTATCTTGGAAAGACTGCTCTTTGCCCATTTGGTCAGTGGCAGTGAGATCAGCAGCGTGCTTACATGACTGGGAATTGCAGGAGTGAGCGCGGCAGCAAAGCGGAAGGCATGCTGCTTTAACCACGACGTACTCAAGCTTGAACTCTAACCTGCTTTTGCCTGCTTACTGACCAGACTAATGAATCTCAGTGCCCTGCAACACTGTTGCTGTCATCTTTCCCTATGCTTTAGAAATATATTGCACATAAATGTGATGGGTTGAGAAATTACCCCCCAAATAAAATTGAAATCACCAGATTAGCTCAGAAGCTTTGGAAGTAAGATAAAGCTGTATTTTACAGCAAGCTAAATTTACAAGGATATACACAAAATATATTTACACGTGTTTACAATTATATATACAATTATATACACAATTATATGCAATGTAGTAATAATGCAGAAATCCAATCCTCCCCTTCCCGCCCTGGACAAAGAAAGCCCAGAAGGGACCAACACCACCTTCTTCTCTCCCCTCAGATAGAAAACCAGCAAGGCCTCATGTGTTATCAGGAAAAGGTTAGTACATGGCATGGGGCAGTCAGAGAAGTGAAGGAACAGCAAAAGAGCCAGATCCCAAGAGTCAAGAGAACATCACCATTTTATCCGTCTTAGCAAACGAATGAATGATATAGACTTTATAACTATTATTCTTTTACATCCAATGCTCTAATTTTTTTACTGATTTCTTTTATTGGAATTTTCCAATAAGTCTTAAACTACTACAATAATATGCTAAGAAACACCTATAACTTACTTGCTCCTGACAGGATATTTAATCTCTGGACCAGACACCAAGACCAGAAAACTACAGTTTCGGAAAATGTAGTCCCATATAGTGGAAACATAATGGCTTGGAATCATAGAATCATAGAATAGGAAGGTTGGAAGGGACCTCAAGGATCATCTAGTTCCAAGCCCCTGCCATAGGCAGGGACACCTCCCACTAGTGCAGGTCATTCAAGGCCTCATCCAACCTGGCCTTGAACACCTCCAGGGAGGGAGCAGCCACAACCTCCCTGGGCAACCTGTGCCAGTGCCTCACCACCCTCACTGGAAAGAACTTCCTCCTAACATCCAGTCTAAATCTCCCCTCTGCCAGTTTAAACCCATTGCCCCTTGTCCTGTCATTACAAGACCTTGTAAATAGTCCCTCCCCAGCCTTCTTGTAGGCCCCCTTCAGATACTGGAAGGTTACTATAAGGTCTCCTCAAAGCCTTCTCTTCTCCGGGCTGCAGAGCCCCAACTCTCTCAGTCTGTCCTCATAGCAGAGCTGCTCCAGCCCTTTGATCATCTTCGTGGCCCTCCTCTGCACCCGCTCCAACACTTCCATGTCCTTCCTGTGCTGGGGGCTCCAGAACTGCACACAGTACTCCAAGTGGGGTCTGATGAGAGCAAAGGGGCAGAATCCCCTCCCTTGCCCTGCTGGCCACACTGCTCTTGATGCAGCCCAGGACTTGGTTGCTGTCTGGGCTGCATGCACACACTGGAGACTCATGTTGAGCTTTTCATCAACCCAGACCCCCAGGTCCTTTTCCTCAGGGTTGCTCTCCAGTCATTCACCACCCAGCCTGGATTTGTGCTTGGGATTGTGCCTACCCTGGTGCAGGACCTTACACTTGGCCTTGTTGAATTTCATGAGGTTGCCCTGGGCCCACCTCTCCAGCCTGTCCAGGTCCCTCTGGATGGCATCCCTGCCCTCTAGCAAGTCGACTGTGCCACACAGCTTGGGGGCATGTGCAAACTTGCTGAGGGTGCACTCGGTTCCTCCGTCCATGTCACTGACAAAGAAATTACTGAGATTTTAAGACAAAGATAATAATGATAGTTTTAAAGTTGCTACGCCTCTTTGCTTTGCTAGAGATCTGATTTTACTGTCCTACACAGACAAAAATACCTTTGATTTTAAGCCCTTGTAGAAATTCCAATTTGAAAGTTTTCAGCCAACTCCATTTGTCAGCTAGGCTATGTATTTTATCTATTTCCAGTTTTCTGGGGCTACTTGTTATTTGGTATTTGAGCAATGATGTTCACATGAATTCCCCTTAGGAATTACATTCTTTCCTGAATAAGGATGGTAGAAACAGTGATGAGCTGTCCCGATGAATAAACTGAATACCCATGGAGAGTTTTAG
Source organism: Semnornis frantzii (assembly GCA_013399775.1). Taxonomy (NCBI): domain Eukaryota; kingdom Metazoa; phylum Chordata; class Aves; order Piciformes; family Ramphastidae; genus Semnornis; species Semnornis frantzii. Next base: position 14,364 of record VWYK01087045.1, on the reverse strand, counting down.
CTTTTCTTTGTGGAACCACCAGTTTTTAGAAAGGTCTGTGATGATGCTGGTGATTTTTGTTGTAATAACACTCCTAAATGTCCAGGCACAACTGAGAGTGGTACTAATATACACCACACACTACCTACAGAATTGCTGTGGCAGAAGCATGAGGTCCCTGCCCTGAGTGCTTCATGGTGGTGCAGTTTTCAAGACAATTCACTGTAGAGTTCTACTTCCTGCATTTTATTTCTAGAATAGCCTTGATTCCAAATATTAATTTTCACAATGGAGCATCAGTTATAAATGTATATATTATTAGGGCATTTTATTATATTTAAGAGGACTTCCTAGCACCTCCTTTGGCAATTTTATTAAATGAAAGTATTCATTTCCTGCTTCAGAAGGGAGAAAGCTGTGCAGTTTGATTCTAGCTATAGCAAACTGATGAAAAACTTACATAGAACTTAATGGAAAAATCCAGCAAATTTAAAAGCAAAATGCCATCTCCACTACACAACCCCTCTGGGATGATTCAAAGCCATATGAGAAGAGACTAGCATAATTTTACATCTCTGTATTTTAGGAACAATTTCTTAAAAGCTGAATATTGTCTTCACTGTGGAACTTTTATCAGTGTAGAGTTAAAGAAACCCATTATAATACTTTAAGACATCGCAGATCAAGGTTGGAGGCAAGTGTGATGGGAGGTTGTGGAAGAAGGGAATCTGTTGCAATGGTGTACTCCTCTCTTGTATAACACAAAGAAGGGGAAATCCAGCTCGTGAACTCTCACTATTCATGCAGGCTGGGTGGAAGAAATGCCTTTTCAACATCGAGGGAGTGCATTGGATGTGGTGGATTCTGTCATTAGAACTGTTTAGGTCAAGACTTGCACTACTCAAGACATACCTTTATGACAGGTGACACATGATAAGATGGTCACAGTAGTTCTTTTTTGACCTTAATGATATAGGAAAGTCGTACAAAGCATTTGCATAGGGTACTGTCAGCAGAATGCTTTCATTTCTTGGGACATTGTATAAACTGTAAAATCATATGCCGACTTAAAAATGATGAAAGTTTTAGGCCTGTCTTATACTGTGGTGATATGGTGGAGGAATTAATTAAAAAATCTGGTTAAGTAAGTGGAAGACTAGAAAGTGTCTACTCTTCCAGGCAGCGCAGGAAAGTCACTCATTTTCCCTGAAGACTGGTAGCTGGCCAGTGTAATGCCCATCCACAAGAAGGGCAGGAAGGAGGAACCAGGAAATTACAGACCTGTTAGCCTGACCTCAGTGCCAGGCAAAGTTATGGAGAAGGTCATCTTGAGTGCCATCACAAAGCACCTGCAGGATGGGCAAGGGATCGGGCCCAGCCAGCATGGGTTTAGGAAGGGCAGGTCCTGCCTGACCAACCTGATCTCCTTTTATGATCAGGTTACCCTCCTGGTGAATGAGGGGAAGGCTGTGGATGTAGTCTACCTGGACTTCAGCAAAGCCTTTGACACTGTCTGCCACAACAAGGTCCTGGCAAAGCTGGCAGCTCGTGGCTTGGACAGATTCACTCTGATAAGGGTCAAGAACTGGCTGGAGGGATGGGCCCAGAGAGTGGTGGTGAATGGTGCCACATCCAGTTGGCAGCTGTCACTAATGGTGTCCCCCAGTGATCAGTGCTTGGCCCAGTCCTGTTCAGTATCTTTATTGATGATCTAGGCAAGGGGATTGAGTCCAGCATAAGTAAGTTTGCAGATGACACCAAGTTAGGAGCAGGTGTGGATCTGTTGGAGGGTAGGAGGGCTCTGCAGAGGGACCTGGACAAGTTGGATGGGTGGGCAGAGGCCAATGGGATGAGATTTAACAAGGCTAAGTGCAGGGTTCTACACTTTGGCCACAACAACCCCAAGCAGTGCTACAGACTGGGAACAGAGTGGCTGGAGAGCAGCCAGGCAGAAAGGGACCTGGGGGTACTGGTAGATAGTAGCTGAACATGAGCTAGTAGTGTGCCCATGTGGCCAGGAGAGCCAATGGCAGGAGAGCTGGTGAGGGGCCTGGAGCACAGCTCTATGAGAGGCTGAGGGAGCTGGGGTTGTTCAGAAGGCTCAGAGGTGACCTCATTGCTGTCTACAACTACCTGAAAGGAGAGTGTAGCCAGGCGGGGGTTGGTGTCTTCTCCCAGGCAACCAGCAACAGAACAAGGGGACATAGTTTCAGGTTGTGCCAGGGGAGGTATAGGATGGATATTAGGAGGAAGTTCTTCACAGAGGAAGTGATTTGGCATTGGAATCGGCTGCCCAGGGAGGTGGTGGTGTCACTGTCCCTAGAGGCTTTCAAGAAAAGACTGGATGGGGCACTTAGTGCCATGGTCTAGTTGATTGGATAGGGCTGGGTGACAGGTTGCACTGCATGATCCTGGAGGTCTCTTCTCTGGTTGATTCTATGATTCTATGATTCTAATTGCTCTAAACTAACTTCATTGGTGTGCAGAGCAAGGGAACAGATAACATGAAAATGTAATAGTTGCTTTTGTTGTGATATAAAAGACTGTGGCAAGGGATTAGGATTTTCTGTCCAGCAAAGGAAGGGACTGAGCTTCTCACACACTCCACATCTCTTTTACTATAATTTAAGAATCTCAAGATACCACAATTTGACAATGTCAGCAGCATAGTTTGGCAACACACGGAGTGGCACAGCACTGCCCCACAATAGTTTCCCAGTGTTCTGTCAAGACTGCTGCTTATGAGGATGCTGTATGCTGAGAGCATTTTTATGGGAATGCTCAGACAAACAAACACAGATGGCTGCAATTGCCATTCCCCCTGCCCTTCCCCGGTGGGTAATCGGCACTTTCCTAAATCACATAATTGTTGGGGGTAATACTGTGTTGTCAGGTCAGGCAAGTTTTCCTCATGAAGGTTCATCTGGTATGTACTGCATAGTGATAGATGAGTTCTGTGTTGCTTCATATTACTTGGGACTGGTGCCAATCAAATCACCTCCTGACTTGTGTACCAGGTAATCAGTCACACCCAAGCTATGTAAAGCTGTGCCTGCCTGGGCCAGTCTTCTATGAAAACAGCTGGGAAGTGTGCCATATCGAATGCATTCCCACAAAATAGTAGATAAAAGGCAGCTAGGAAAGTTCTGCTGTGTCTGATGGTTCTTCTGGTGCTGGAAGGGAAAAAGACTGAAGGGCAGGAGGAGGCTTGGAGACAGAGCGAGCAAGTGTGCAGAGCAGCCCTGGTGACAGTGCAGCAGCTGGCTTTCAGCTGGGGAAGGGGAGGAATGTGGCATCGTTCCCACAGCATCTCCCAGCTTTGGGAACCTCTTCCCTTTCTGCGCCGCATGCCCCATGCTGCCTCTGAGGGCACGGTCGGATGTTTGCTTGTGAAACAGCTGCAGTGCTTTAACAAGTTACTGCTTGATCAGCTATTTGTTCCTGCTCTCCTCTGCTGAGGTGCAATAACCAAATCTGTGAGCTCTTCCAGACTGTTGCAGCACGGAGGGAAACAGGCTTTCCTTTGACTGTTTGCAGGTACGGACAGTTATCACATCTGAGCTGTGAGGACAGCGATAAATAGTTAAGGGGCAGAGAGTTTTTAAGCAGAGACAGCTGTCTTCCAAACGAATGTCTGACTGTGGCATAAAAGACATTCAACACCATTAAACAGTGGGCTGTCAGCAGTAATTACAGAATGTGTTCACACTGTTTAAAAAAGCAAAAACTTCAGAGAGGAAGAGAAGTGACATGAAAATTCTAATGTGAAGAAACTAAATAACTGCACTTGGAAAAATAAAGTGTTGCTTATGTGACTAGAGAGTGCTGCTCCAAAATAATTTAGGAGCAAAATTTGCCAGTGAGCCTTTCTCACAGGAAATGGGAATGATGAAGAGGAAAACTCCATGTCCCTTGTGCTCTTTGCCCCTTTCTTTCTCTTTCTGGGACTTGAAAACTAGGCAATCACCACTACAGTTTTTTAATGCTGGTATATTAATGTACATAAAGTAACATATTTTTTCTTATATAACTTTGTCTACATCAGTGCATGTATAAGGAATTTCAAGGTATATCTACACTGTGGAAGCTAAACAGTGAAGTTTATCACTGTATCTTGTAGTCAGTGAGGGAACATGTTCAGTGGAAGGCTTTTTACCTACAATTGTCACAACTCATGTCTCTAAGAACTCCCAGACAAAGAATGGGACATGAAAAAATGTGGAGTTTTGACTGCTAGGTGTTCACTTTTATTGCAAGTCAGGGCAGATGAGGATTAGATTCCCGCCATGGCAGGAGGGTTTGAGTCTTGATGATCTTTAAGGTCCCTTCTGACCCAAGCCATTCTTTGATTCTATGATTTCAGTCCTTTATGGAGTCCATTTGAGACTGCCTGTGACCATACTTCTTTCCCAGCACCCTAGTTTTGTCACCTTTGTCATCTTTGTCATGGGCTGATATGTTCCAACTGATTTTTAACATAATCACATGAGCTTCAAGATGACGGGAGGTATTCACTTTGTCCACACTCTGCCAGGTACCAGCACCAGGTATCCACTCTCTCTATACCAAACACACCTGGAGTAGAGCAGCTATGCATTGGCAGGACTGACAGTACAAACTGTTACAAATGCTTCTGGCACTAAATCCTGCATGGATAGCTGTCTGTGCCTGCCAATGCCCTGCAGCCTCCCATCATCTCTTGCAAATAGTGTTTAGACTCTCTCAGGAGGACTCTTGACTTCCACTGTGCACTGTTTGGAGCAGGATGTCTTGACTGAAGGCTTCATGCAAATTGTCTAGAAACTGGTAAATCAGTTCATTAGCCTGCTTACAAAATCAATAGATCACAGAGGGAGCTGAACGAAACTTGGCAGCTTTGCTGATATCCCCTTTGCACCTGAGGGACTGCTGACCGATGAAAAAAGCCCACTCACTGTGCCCTTAGGAGCATATAGTAGCCATGCACCTCACCAGGATTTGCAGGCAAGCTTTCCATTTTTGTGCACAAGATGTCCAGCTGCAGGAAGTATTTTCCTCAGTGGTACTGAAGCTTCACATAAAAGGAGAAAGATCTTCCTGATCCCCTAGAGACTCAGATCTCAGAGCCCAGGGTTATGTAGGATTATGTCCTCCTGATGGTTTCAGCCATAACAGAGAGGTAAGAGAGGTAAATCTGTTATTCTCAAGTATTAGATCTACTTTATTTTGCATTAACCATCGGACTGAAAGCATATGTCACAGGATAACTCACGTTTCACAAACACCATCCTCATTTTGTCATGCAGAATGGCTGATTGAAACGTGGAGCTGGAAAAGCACAACCCCCTGTTTAATGCCTGCTAGGGTCCTCTTGGCATTGGGCGCCGATGTTAAAGGATATGGCTTTCCTGCTGACTTCAGCGAGGGGTAGGGCTGTTTAAACAGTTTTCTCTGGCGTCTCTCTTTAGTCATGTGCTTTTCCATGTGCAGCAGGGTTAAAAGAGTCAGCGCCCTCTCTGACCCTGTACCTCAACCCAGTGTTTGAAAGCAGTGGTGGGGGGCAGTGAGGAGAAAAGGAAGACATTAGAACACAACGAGAAGCTGAAACCAAAAGACTACCCTGTGCCGCACGTTCCCACTTTTCAGCCACTGTGAGTCACATGCATAAAACACATTCGCGTGCTGGTTGTGTGACTTGTCCCTAGAATGCTTCAAACTTTTTATAGCTGCTCCCACTTGCTGCAGTGTCACCTGCTGGTGAGATCAAAGTAGTCAATAGCACGCTCCCCCGCGACACGCTAAACAAAGTCACCGAAGCCCTTGAAAACTCCTACAGATGTTTCCTCTCTGAAGACAAAAGGATATTTTTCTCCCCTCCCCTTCTCCCCTTCCCCTTGTCCCCAGATCGGAGAGCGTCGTGTNCAAATCCTATGCCTCGCTGAGTTTGTACCACCTCAGATTAATTGGCACTAATGCAAATGTTCGTGGCTGTGTGGGGGATGTTGCTGAGAGCATAATGGTTGTCGTATTTGCTTGCATGTGGTTACTCCACTTCAGCTGTGTAATTCATTGCTTTATAAAGTGCTTTACAATGCGCTACAGCACAGGAAGCTAATCATATGCCACGGCAGACAATACAGCAGAGATTCAGAGAGTTACTACAGGTCTCCTAAGGCCTGTGCCCTGAAGTCCCTGGTCCTTTTTCATCA
>VWYK01087043.1:0-56530 GCA_013399775.1 Semnornis frantzii | reverse complement strand
CATTAATGCAGAGCTATAGCTGATAGAAACTGAGTTTGTATCAGACTTTTTCTTTCAAAAAATGTTTGGGTTTTTTTTTTTTTGTTCTAGTTCTGTCTCTGTGCTAGAGAAACAGTCTCTTATTGATAAAAGCCGAGAGAGGTGAGTTCAGCTGTCATCCCAGACAGCTGAGTAAAACTAGTGTCATAGCATTCATCCCTTATTTGGGTGAGGAAGATTCACTTTGTAACTAAGGACAAGGTGGAAAATAGAGACTTTTGTTGAGTTTTTAGTCCTCAGTCAAAAGCTGAGAGTCTAAATATTGCTCAGAGTCACACAAGGTCAACAGTTAAAACTGAAGCTGACCAGGAAAGCAAAATGTGTTGCCTGCAGTGTAATACTTGGTTCTAACTGCTTCCTGTGGGCCAAAATGTAAATGATGCTGTAAATGCACAAAACCAGGTACTGAAACACTTCCTAATTTTGTAACTGTCTAGTTTGCAGACTGGCCTAGCAACCTACAAAACCATTTTATAAAAGCTGAGTGTACAGGGCCAAGTTCCTAATCCAGCAGCTGGACCCATGCAAGAAAGTCTTGTGCCACCAAGGAGACCCAGTTGTAGGGCTGAGTGTGCAAGTAGCGAGTGACAGTGAAGGGCTGTGAGAGCACTCCAAGCTCCATTGTCATGTCAGTGTTAATGATGTTACAGTTAGGAGTGGAGAAAGCATAAAGCTCCATCAGAAAAAGTCACACACTAGTAACTGAACTGTCTCCTACCAGTCACTTTATGCCATCTCGATGTGATCTTGTTGAGTCAGATTGCAAACACCTGTAAATAAGTCTGCTCACAGGAACACTGGCAAACCTTGGCCTGTACTAGTGTGGAGATCTGCTGCAGGGTCATGGTACCTTAATGTAATGAACTAATAAAACTGCTGCATAATGGTATGTGCTGCCTTAAAATCTCTTTTGTTGTTCTTTTCAAGCTAGAGTGTTAATGTTTGAGGATGATTGTTAAGACTTGCAAATGCAGGCTCTGCTTAGCATGAGGCAATTGCTCATCTTTGTTTTTAAACAAGGTTGTAAGATAACTATGCAAATGTATTTTATTAAAGGGACACATAAAAGGATCTAGTTTGTCTATTGTGTTTTTTTTGTCCATGTGGGGAGAACGTTTTCCCATGTGAACGGCTCGATTATTTTTACTATATGTTGTTATTATTGTGTTATTATTAGCATTATGTTAGGTGGCTTACTGATGGAGCAATTTTGCATTTCACCTCTTGAAAACTGAAACATACATTTCTTCTGTTGAAGCAGAGAGTATACTGCATTTACTAAATAGGGGAGATTGAATAAAAGATTGTATTATTTTTCCTAGAGCCTGATGGACATCAGCTTTTGCACAGTAGAAAATATTGGACTAGCTCCTTTGAAGGGTTTTTAGTAGGCACAGAGGCTATAGACTGCCACAGGCAGTCACAGGAGTACTTTGTGAGTTAGCCTTACGTGTATTAGCAGAGATTGTAACGTGGCTATGGGTGATGTCCTATGATACAATCGGTCTGTTCTCTGGCTGTGCTAGAGAGACTATTTTAATACCAGCTCATGTTACTCAAGGTGAGATGTAGTCTTTCTATGGTAGCCTAGGAAAATAGAGGAAGATCCCCCAATCTTACCTGCTTTTTCCAGCCACATCATCTGTCTTGAGCTAAAGAAGAAAAGAAAAACCAAACCAACAAATAAATTAAAAAAACCTGAGCAACCCACAACCCAAATGCACACTTGCACACACCTCCTAGCCCCCTCTCCATAGCTTTTAGTAGGCCAGCTCTACTCCTAAATAGCCTTCACTGGTGACCCAAGGCACTGATGCTGTGGTATAGATAGTTCCTTTAGGGCAAGTGCTTGAGCAGATGTTTGAGGCTTAAGATGTCTTTACACAGCTGTTATTTTTATTTTTTCACTGTTTGTTCATTGGGGATCTATGTTGGGATAGGGAACAAACACTTTGTGTCCAAACAGCACTGGCCATCTTTGAAAGCCTTTCATCCATCTAGTTTTTTATCTCAATTCACTGGCATTGGCTTTTCAGTGAAGAATTTTTAATCTCTTATCCTTTTTATTAAAAAAAAAAAAAAAAGCTAAGTCTCGTTCATCTTTCATTGAAGGATTTCTTTTTCTTCAGTAAGTGTCATTCTCCCCCTCAAATAAAAAATAAGTCAGTAATTGGGAAAGTTTTCTCCTCAAGTCCCTGCTCCCACAGAGTAGAACATCTTCTAACTGTGAAACTCAGGAGGTTTTCATGCAGGTTTTGTTCTGTTAGTAGTAAGGAAAGTAGGAAGAAAGTGTTTGTTGTTCAGATATATTTGGAAAGGGAGGGATAATTTAAAACACAATTTTAGAGTCTGTAATTTGCCATTAATAATTTCTCCAGTTTGCCTTACCCTGACCCTGTCAGACAGGTACTTCCTTGTCCTGGAGAGCAGGATCTGTCACAAAAGGAACCGCAATTCTAGCAGGCATTGCCCCGAGTTTCAAAGATACCACAGATGCCCACTGCATGGCTCCATTTGCTGTTCCTCCTGGGAGGCAACTAGGTCATGCCCCAGACTGTCTGAACAGCCTGTCAGTACCCCGGAAGAGGCTGGCTGGCCCTCCAAAGGTCATGTCTAATCAACAGAGGGAGGTGAGTGCGCAGCATGGGCAGCTGAGATTCCCACCTGCAGGCATTCCCAGATACCTCACTGCTTTTCATTAGCTGTATGGGGAGCCTGGGATGAGGCTTCACAAGACAGAACCAAACCAACAGCTTTCTGCTGCCAAAACACAGGTTTACAGCTTCTTTGCACGTTCCTGGCTGCTAAACTAGCAGAAAACTACTGTCTTCTTTTTTTTTTTCCCTTGGGATCTATTTGCTGCCAAGGTGCAGGCTGGGAGTAAGGTTAAGTGCCAGAACTGATGCTAGGAAAGGAAAGAACAGGAATGGAGAGGATAATGGGTAGAGACACAGGTCCACCCCTTATGTAGCAGTGAGGCCATGGGTTGCTGTGGCAACTTTGGAAAAACATTGGCAAATGCACTGAGCAAATTGTTTTATTCTGTTTCATTCTGATTCATTTGTCTTTCTTCTCTTCAGATCCACATGCCTGAATTCACCTGCTGAAATCAGATGTGGAGATTGGGTGCTATGTTTTTATGCCAGTATCATCAGCCCCCTCACATTTTGGGGTATTTTCACAAGTGCTTATTTAAATATAAAGGGACACTCATCTACTCCCTCCAAAAGCTGACAGTCCAGTTACAAGGTTAGTGCAGGATCCAGTGAGGTTAACTTCATTTTTGTGTTTGATAATGAGCCAAGTTTGATTTTAGATGCAAAAAAAAGACCTGTTTTCCTTCCAGTTTGCTTAAAGTAGACTGCATGAGACAGACTCAAATACAAGCATGTGGGTTTTTCTAACAGCTGTGATGCAAGACAAGCAAACAGCAACAGCAGCTTTGGTCCACTCCTGCTCTTGTTGCCAGAGCATGCCTGGGAATAGAAAAGAGAACCACATGGTCAAAGCTTAGACTTCTGAATCTGAATAAACAAAGTGTGGTTGCTCAGCAAGCCCTTAATGATCCTAAAGTTTCATTTCTTAGGAAGCAAGTAGGCTTAAACTTGGTCCTGTACAATCTAAGTAATGACACCAGAATCCAGAAGTAGCAGACGTTGGCCACTGTCCATCTTGATGGACTGAGATACCAAACTTCATGGAAATTACTTTGATCTGTAACTACTCCTCTTATTCATCTAATTTTGGCCTGTTTGTAACTCTTTGAATAACTAAGGCCAGAAGCAGCATCCTGCGTAACAGAAGAGCTGCGATCCCAGATCCGGGGATGTTCCCCAGGGCTTAGTATTTCAGCCAGTTCTCTTTAATGTCTTCATTAATGACCTAGACAAGGGAATTGAGTGCCTCCTCAGTAAGTGTGCAGATGACACTAAACTGTGACAAAATGTTGATCTGCCTGAGGGTCGGAGGGTGCCACAAAGGCATGTGGACAGGCTGGATCAGTGAACCAAGGCCAATTATACAAAATTCAGCAAGCCCAAGTGCTGGATCCTGCACTTGGGGCACAACAACCCCATGCAATGCTCCTGGCTGGGGAAAGAGTGGCTGGGGAGCTGTCCAAGAGAGAAAGACCAAGAAGTGTTGAGCAGCAGCCAGCTGAATGTGAGCCAGCAGTGTGCCCAGGTGGCCAAGAAGGCCAGCAGCATCTTGGCCTGCCTAAGGAGTCACCAGCAAGAATAGGGAAGTGATTGTCCCCTGTGCCCAGTACTGGTGAGGCCATACCTTGAGTACTGTGTTCAGTTTTGGTGCCTCCACTCCAAGAAGGGCAGTGGTATGCTGCAGCAGGTCCAGAGAAGGGCAGAAAAGCTGGTGAGGGATCTGGGGAGCAGATCTTCTGAGGAGCCACTGAAGGAACTGGAGTTGTTTCGTCTGGAGAAAAGGAGCCTGAGGGTAGATATTCTCTGTCTCCCTACAACACCCTGAAAGGAGGTTGTATTAAGGTGGGTGTGGCTCTCTTCTCCCTAGTAACAAGTGACAAGATGGGAGGAAATGGCCTCAAGTTGCAGCAGGGGAGATTTAGATTGGATATGAAAAGAAACTTCTTGAGTGAAAGGGTTACCATAGAATCGCAGAATGGCCTCTAGAGATCGAGTCCAGCCACCCTGCCAAAGCAGGATCACCTAGGTGGGTCACACAGGAATGCATCACACTGGTCTTGAAAATCTCTAGAGGAAGAGGCTCCACAATGTCTCTGGGCACTGGGTTCCAGTGTTATGGCACCTTTACAGTAAATAAGCTTTTCCTCATGTTAGCAGACACTGGAATAGACTCCCCAGGCAGTTGGTTGAATCACAGTGCCTGGAGGTGTTTAGCAGAGATGTGGTGCTATGAGAGATAGTTTAGAACCTNGTGCTATGAGAGATAGTTTAGCACCTGACTTGGTGGAGTTAGAAAATGGTTGGAGTCGATGATCTTAAAGGTCTTTTCCAGCCAACCCAATTCTGTGATTCTATGATCTGTTCTTAAAAAGCAACTCGTTTTCAAACCTTGTCAGAAAACTCAAGATCTGTGATACTCCTTAGGAGTACAGAACAGAACTGAAAAGTCACAGTTTTAAGTCTAGCTGCTGCCTTTACTGTTTTACTTCTCTGTGTTGTTCAAGGGGTTCCCCTGTTAAAATACTGCAAATGGCATCATAAAACTGAATTTGATGAGTGTTTCTGTTTTGCTCCTTCAGCCCAGCTTGATTCCTGTCCATCAGGAAGCACACAAACATATGAAGTTCCCATTAGACCACCATCACATCAAGTTTACCCAAATGAATCTTGAGGTTCTCACCTCAATTTATTCACTTGCATTTCATTATTTAGAGCAACCTTCCCATGAACAGATCCATACGTTGGCAGTGAATAGAACAAAGTCACATTCTGGTGCCCTGGATGTGTTAGGGTAAGGGGGGACAGGCAACCCTTTGTGCTGTAGGTCATGCTGCCTTTCACAACACCTGTAAACTTCAGAAAGTACCATTCCTGTACAAGTGCTGGATCTGACTCAGTCTCTGTGGTGTCCTTTCTACTCTTCTGTAAAATCCACAGTTCCTGTTGTGTTAAAATCTGACCCCATCACAGCAAGAGATAGATGTATGTTCTCAAACATGCTGTCATTGGTTCTGGTTTTTACTTCCCTCCCCCTCCTACTTTGCAGTGCTGTGCTAGCACATGATGGCTAACAGAGGGATTGGAGTTTGGCTTTCTGTGCTCCCCACCATTTTGTTAGTACCAGTTTTTGATCCAGTTCCTAAACTTCAAACGTTGTTGTGCTCACTAACTTGTACAGTAGAGGAAAAGCAGTGTGAAGCTGCAGGGTCTGCATGTCATTGTGGGACACTTGGAGTTTGTGTCATTGAATGTCTGCATGTCCCTATGCATGACTTTGATTGTTCAGATTTGATGCATAGAAATACTTCAGCATTTCAGGCTTGCTTTGCTTGTAAGTGAGAAAGAAGTACAACTGTGAAGTTGCACAGCTCTAATGTTACATCTTGTAACATCATGAATTTGTGCTGGCAGTTTGTATCATAAATTATTAAGGCAGAGTACTTTAGAAATGGGGTGGAGATTAAAGGTGCAATGTCCTAAATCAACCCAAAACATTCTAGATGACTTCATCTCACAAAAGACATTGTACAAGGTAAAAGAAAAATCACAGTTTTGAAACAGTGTGGCAGAAAAGGAGATTAAAAGAATCATGAGACAGATGGAGTGGCTGGAAGTTAGGAATTCTTATTCTGCATCACAGTGCAAGAACAGGGAGCATTCAAAGAAATAGAAAGATGACAGATTAAAATGACTCAAGGTGGGGAAAGATTGAGCACTACATCATTCAATTTTGAAACTCAGTGCTGCTATGGACATAGTTTTACCACAGTGTGTGTAGTCCAAAGCTGAGGCTGGTGCATGCTGATGAAGTTTTGTTAATTCACCAGATCTGATGGGCTGGGTGGGATCTAAACTGCTGGCTTACTTCTTGTAGGGTGTGCTGATCTCCAAAGCCTTGACACTATGCAGCCGATGGAAAGGAAAAGGCAGGGCTACATTCATGAACTCATTCAGACAGAAGAAAGGTACATGGATGATCTTCAGCTCATCATAGAGGTGAGATGTCTTGGATGTGAAAATGCCTTTGGAAGAAGAACAGCTCTGTTCAACTGAACACTAACAATAAAGCAATTCTTGTGAATTGTGAAGTGCTACAGGAAGAAGGTGTGTGAGCACCTCCTCTTCTAGCAGATGTGGTTGTCCACCAGGTGAAAACACCACGTTGCCAAAGACCTCATCTTACAAGGACCTTCCTGTTGTCCAAATCCTGTTCTTTGGTGTTTGAGCTCACTGTAAAAATGATGGGCTGGGAATGTCTAGCAGAGCTGCACAGGCTCATGACAGAAACTGCATGAGTACCATAAAAGTTTATTGTCTGCCTTTGCCTCCAGTTTTATTTCTGGAAGCAAGAGCACCTCCCTAGGCAGGGCAGGAACTGGCCAACATTAGGTCATTTTGGATGCCTGACTTGATCTCTCTATGTAAACAACTGTGCGGCGAAGTATTAAAGAGCCTGAGCTCCACAGGTATTGCCTGTGGTACAGAGGCAGTGGGCCAAGGGCTCCTGAGAGAGGCTGTAGTTCTGCGTGCAGGCTGCCTGCATGTGCTCAGGGTGTGGGGGTGTTGCACAAGCGTAATTTATGTAGCAATTGATGGCAATGTTCTGCTGAGCATCAACCTGCAGGTCCCAGTGCTTGTCTCTGCTTCGCAAGTGATGATGCCGATGGCAGAATGAGGTCACACTTTGGGAAAAGCAGCACCAGCTGTTGCGAGTGCTACTAAGGAATTGTTTTCAACTTCCGAGGCATTGGACACTGAGCATTCAAATAAAACAGAATCATTACTAGGCTAAACAAGAGGCTGAGCTCCTTTGGTCTGAAGAGCTGCTCACCTTTCTCACTTCTCAACTCAGGTTTTCCAAAAACCGATGGCTGATTCGGGCTGTCTCACCGAAGGAGAAATGGGGCTGATCTTTGTTAACTGGAAAGAACTCATCATGTCAAACACTAAATTACTAAAGTGAGTACTTAACTGCATTTTTATACTTTCTTCTTCATCTTTATTCCCTTGCTTCTTTGCCCAGGAAGTTTGTGGATTTATGGTAAAATATTTCTGCCCTTGCTGGTTATGTGCCTTGCATGCATGCATTCAGTACAGCTAAATGAATTCAGAAGGGGTTGTTACAAGAGGGGAGGTATGAATAAACATACGAGATGTTTATTCATGCAGATGCAAGAACAGATGCATACTTGATAAAGTACCTTAGAATGGAGCCTACACAAGAGCACATGCATGGAAGGCATCCCTCTTGCAAAGCCCCCCATCTAGTCTCTGAAAGGAAACTTTGGAGAGACAAAGTGGCTAATACTTCATTGAAATGGGATGCTAGTTGAATGTAGAGATTGATACCAATTGTACCAGAAACCTCAAAGGAGATTCTTAGTCCTACAGACCCCATCAGGCTCATGGTGTTGTGCCAGTGACTTTCTGGGGGTTCAGGCTGGACCTGTGCCGTGTAAGGGAACTCACCTCTCAGGCTTGTGTCCTTTCAGAGGTGGATGTTGTAAGGATCTTGATTTAGGCCCCACAAACTTGGCAGCAAAGTTGGATGTGATTTTTTTCCTCTTCAGAGCCTTGCGAGTGCGTAAGAAAACAGGAGGAGAGAAAATGCCAGTGCAGATGATTGGGGACATCTTAGCAGCAGAGCTCGCTCACATGCAGGCCTACATTCGGTTCTGCAGCTGCCAGCTTAATGGAGCTTCGCTGCTGCAGCAGAAAACTGATGAAGATGCTGATTTCAAAGACTACTTAAAGGTATCTTACTCAAGTAGCTTTTGTACCTTACCTTAGTGACAGGAGCCCATCTAATTAGCATCGACCAGATCAAAATAACCCAGAAGAGTAAAATCCTGCCAAAGTAGCTAAGAACCTACCAAGGTGTATTTATACAATGGCCATGGTTAACACTGTGCTTTTTATTTATATACTTGTGTCTCTCTCTAGCAAACTTGCTACTCCATTTCCCACTTCAGTGTAGTGCTAACTCCACAAAGCTATGGTGCTGCTGTCTGCACCTTACCAGAAATTCATGCTGAAGGGGTAAGAGTCTATGACACTGAAATCAAAAAGCTGTTCTGAATACGCTTGCAGTTCAGTAGGACATGAAGTTTGTCTGAACAGTGAGGTGGTAGCTAGGGGTAGGGATGTGCTGTGAGCATCAGAGCATCAGAGGCAGGCAGGCACAGGGCAGAAATAACTAAGGGATTGTGGCCATGCCATAGCTGCGTGGAGCCTGTAATGTCGAAATAAAAGCTGTAACAGTTTTAAATGTAAGGATTCTGCCTGAGCAATGATGCTGCAGCTTATGCTGGCACAGTGTCTGGTTACAATGGCAGCGCTGGCTCTCCTGTCTGTTCTAGATGCAAGTACTTTTTGCTTACCAAAGCCTAAGATTTCTGGAAGAATGAACCTACTTAGACAGCTTTCATTTTTCAGTGCAGTGAGGCAACTGTTTCTTGCTGAGTCTTAATGCAGTGTCTGTTCTGGGTTGCAACACAGAAACTTGCCTTGGATCCTCGCTGCAAAGGAATGCCCCTCTCCAGCTTCCTCCTGAAACCTATGCAAAGAATAACCCGCTACCCTCTGCTTATAAAGAGTGTGAGTACCCTCAGTGAGCTTCTCTAGGTGAATGATCTTCAGTTTGATCTTGAGAGTAAAAGCGAAAATAAGCCTTGTCCCTTTATGGGGATTTCTCTGACAGCATGAAGCAGCAGTGCCTGTGCTTAACCTGTGGTTTTATCTTGTTTTCTCCCCTTTTTAATCTATACCAGATTCTAGAGAACACTCCAGAAAATCACCCTGACCACAGTAACCTCAGGCTTGCCTTGGAGCGCGCAGAGGAGCTGTGCTCTCAAGTTAACGAAGGGGTGCGTGAGAAAGAGAACTCGGACAGGCTGGAATGGATACAGGCCCACGTCCAGTGTGAAGGTCTTGCTGAGGTAGCCACATTGTTATGATATTTGGTGGGGACTTGTCCGAGTCATTTCAGAAAGGTTGGGGGAGGTAATGGGGGTCCTTGCTCATTATTGGAACATGATCCAGTGATGAGCACTTGTCAGAGAAGCGCACAGCCGTGATGTGATAAGCCCTTGTTTTTGCATGATTTTGGCAGTGGAGAAATCTTGATTTATCATCTTAAATTTTAATTTGTCATTTAAACTGTTAAATAGACAGAAAAAAATTGTTTCTGAAGTTCTGCTTGTGCTGCCACTGGGCTACATCAAGTGTTACTATGTGGAATTTCACTTAGTGTGTGTTTCATGAGGTTTTCCTTCACATGGAAAGGATGCGGAAGCCCATCGTGCCAGACCCTTAAAGAGATGTAGGGTTCAGGCTCCTGTTTCTTTCTGGACAGGCTTCAAAATTAAGTGTTATGACAGCTCACTGCTGGCTGCCTAAGGAACCTGGTCTTGACAGGGCCAGAAGTTCTGTCCTAGTTCCATCACCTAATCATGCACCCATAAGAGGAAACCTGACTGCAGACTATTCTAAAACACTTTAAAGCTTCTGGACAACAGAGAAGTGGCCATGATGTAAATGCCTTCATGCAGTCAGACCCCTGCATATGGCATTGGTAAAGCTAAAATCTACTAGCAGCTGGTAGTAGTGTTGATAGCACAGCAGGTCATAAAACAGTCTCCCTTCTTATCATTTGTGACTAAACTCATTAAACAGAAGAGCACTTAGAGCAGCTTCAGGAGTCTCCACTGTGAAGAAGAGCAGGAGCTGATGTCTGCACTAACTTACTGCTACCAATTGTTTTTGTTTCTTGTAGCAACCTGTCTTCAACTCCCTCACAAACTGCTTGGGACCACGGAAGCTCCTGCACAGTGGCAAACTGTACAAGGCCAAGAGCAGTAAGGAGCTGTATGGCTTCCTTTTCAATGACTTCCTCCTACTGACCTACATGGTTAAGCAGTTTGTGTCTTCTGGCTCAGATAAACTGTTCAGCCCCAAATCCAATTCCCAGTTCAAAATGTACAAAATGGTGAGTGAATGAATCAAGGTGCCCCCTGCTCGTGTTGGTAGAGTGAGACCGGGCTTCTCACGAGGAATGCTGTTGTGCCTGCTAGGATTAGCTGTCTGGCCCTGTCTGATCTTTGCTGTCACATGGGCATATACTGGCAGCCAGCATGCATGAATGCTGTTGGCTTAGTCCCCAGAAAAGGACGGGCTTCTGTATTACAGCTTAATAAATGCTTCTGTCCACTCTGGAGTGAAAGGGCAGAAATAGCATCATGCCTGAGCAGCCAAGTGGGATATTTAAAACCAGGAGCCTTGGTTCTTGCACCCACAAGAAAATGGCTGTCCTTTGGGAAACAGGAAAAGGTGCAAAACTTTAGCCCTTGTGTCCAGGCAGTGCATGTTCTCAAGATCCTGGCATTGGGGAGAGAATTTTTGAGTATCAGGGCTGCTTTCCATCAGGGAACCCAAGAGATTCCCAGGATTTCCAAGACCCACACTGCAGCTCTGCTTATGCTATCCTTTCACTTTCACAAAGCTCTTCATCTAGGAAGACTGCAGGGGAGGGTGTATTGCCAGAGCAGTTTTTCTTTCACTCCTTTCTCACATCCTTTACACCATGATCTGATTGTTTGTTTTGTGTCCTACAACCTTTGTTTTCTCTACAGTAAAACAACATTTAAACATCCTTTTATAGTTTCCTTATTGTCAAGGTGATGCTGCCACTGTGCTCTCTGCTTTTCTTTCAGCCTGTTTTCCTGAATGAAGTCCTAGTGAAATTGCCCACAGATCCCTCAAGTGATGAGCCAATTTTCCACATATCACACATCGACAGAGTTTACACACTTAAAACGGACAACATTAATGAGCGGTGAGTAGTGAAAAGGCAGATCTGAGCTTAAACTTGTTGATCATGGCTGGGGGCTGTGTTTTCAGTGAGCAGGCATGGGGGTCTCTGAGTTCCAGAACACGGTTTCATCTCTTGATTAGGAAATAAACTGATTTTACTCTCGTTTGAATGACAGGTTTTCTCTGATTGTGTTCTGCTTGCGTAGCAGCTCTTGCAGTGGAGTCCAGTCACACCTACTGCTCCTCAGTGTTACAGCTGCATACAACAGTTAAGGGCTGCAAAGTCCAGCATCTCATAGGATTCTTCCCCAGTTCTGGTCAGCTTCTAATGAAACAGCAGTTCCACTTTGATTTATTTAGGCTGACGTGGAAATGTGGCATACGATAAAATAAAAAAAAACTCTCATCACTTTAGTCTGGAGCTGACTTGATTCATGATGCCCTCAAAGCCCAGTGGAGGGAAAAAAAATTGGCAAAAGAGACTGGGGCAGAGTTGCTGATACTGAAGAATTTCTTGCCTGTGGAGTGACCCTAACCATAGTGATTGCTCTCTGCAGTACTGCCTGGGTCCAGAAGATCAAAGCAGCATCAGAGCAGTACATTGAAACTGAGAAGAAGAAACGTGAGAAGGCCTATCAAGGTACCTACCAAGTTATTGCCCGCTCACCCGCATGGACGCATGGGCAGGACCTTTTCTGGCAGATGCCAGGCAGTGTCTGTGTAGGATTTCCCTCTTCAGATCTATTGCCAGTTTTTCAGTTGCAACCAATCTTCTTCTTGACTTCTTTTCTTCCAGCTCGCTCACAGAAAACTTCAGGAATAGGACGCCTGATGGTGCATGTGATTGAAGCCACAGAACTAAAGGCCTGCAAGCCCAATGGTAAGTGAAGGGAATAGTGTCAAATCACTTCTGTTCCTGCAGAAAGGCTTCCCAAGAGGAGTTAGGTGATGTGGAAAGCACTGTGGTGTCAGCTACAGCTTCTGAACAAATGAGCAATTTAGCTTCAGAGGATTGAGTGAAGAACCAGCTCTATGTTGCTCTAGGATACAAAGGTTGCCTGACCCACATCTTCTGAAGAGCAGTATCACCAAGTGTCCAGGCCTGTCCCCCCTCCAGATGTGAGGGGGAGCTTTGTGCACCGCAGAGGTGTTTCAGTGCTTGTTCTGTGTCTAGGGAAGAGCAACCCATATTGTGAAATCAGCATGGGCTCTCAGAGCTACACTACAAGGACCCTGCAGGACACTTTGAACCCCAAGTGGAACTTCAACTGCCAGTTCTTCATTAAGGATCTGTATCAGGATGTCCTGTGTATCACCATGTTTGACAGGGACCAGTTCTCACCTGATGGTAAGCGTGATCATTTGTTTTAGGAAAAAAACGCTTTTTTTGTAACTTGGGGTACACTTACTCACCAGCAGTTCCAAGAGCCTGCAGGTACGATTGCTTCCTGAGTAACACTGTGTAGATACAGTGTCTCCTGCAATAGCCTTCCAGAGCCAACAGCTCTGGGCAGTCAGGTTTGATCCCACTCTGGCTTTTGTATCAGACGGGTTTTTTTATTTTTGGCAAACTGGGGAGACAAAGAATTTGAAAGTAGAAGTTTTTCTGTCTCACTATAGCTACCCAAAAATAAGATGATAGGTTATTTGCCCAGCAACACCTTGATAACGTTCCGTTGCTTGGCAGCTGATTGGTTTTGGCAGTAAGTCACTTAGTACCCTTTCAAAGGCTAAGTGTTTACAGGGCTCTGGCACAGCTGACTGCTGCAGACTTGTAAGGTATGGCCTTGACCCGAGTTGCCCTGTGTGTTAACTATAGCTCAGGCTTTTCTCCTGTGAGGTAATGTGAGTGCTGGGCTGCTTCTCCCAGCTGAGTCTGTTGTTTTATTCAGTTCTGCTCTAAGACAGGAAAATGTCTGAAATTGTTTCTGAGAGGGAACTGTATTTTTAAAGCCCTTAAATCAGGGTGTGACATTAGGGCGTTTTCCATCCTAATTCCATAGCATTTTTGTCTTCTGCAAAAACTTTTTTCATCACTGCTGGCTGATGTACACAGGGCTGAGGGCTACTCAAACAGGAAGCTTGTGAGCAGTGCTGTGCAACTGCATACATACTGTGCAGCACTGTTGCTCAATCTGACACAGTCATCGTTGCTTAATGACAATTCTTAATCACTTTCTCCACAGATTTTTTGGGTCGCACTGAAGTTCCAGTAGCAAAAATCAGAACGGAGCAAGAAAGTAAAGGCCCCACAACTAAACACTTACTGCTTCATGAAGTTCCAACAGGTGAAGTCTGGGTCCGTTTTGATCTCCAGCTCTTTGATCAGAAAACGCTCACCTAAGAACACTTTTCTTAATTTATGAAGGACAGGAAGCTGACAGCCTGGACATGTTTTGGGTGAAAGAGTCCTTGCCCCACGCTGGTTATTAAGCAAGAGTTTCTGCAGCTTCCATGTTTGCCCTTAGTTACTGGCTGCGTTTAGGTCCTTGCTGCATTGGAAGTTGTTGATCTATGCAAACACAAATGTCACTGTATATACAGTACTACAGCTCAGTGCCTTTTTGTTCTGTCAAAATCCCTTGGGTTTGGATGCCAATGTTTGCATTTTCAGGGCCATGAAAACTGTTTAACAGAAATGTGGCATCAAGATGTATCTATATTTTACCACTTAGTCTAACATATAGACTGAGGAATGGTTTAAAGCTCAGCACTGGAATCATTCCATTTGAAATCTGACAAGTGATATCCACTGGAATCTTCCCATCTCAGGATGATAGTTTTAAAGATTAAATGCTGAAGAAGCCTTAGCACTGGAGAAGTCTCTGCAATATTGTATACGTTCTAAGTGTAGTTCTTTACTTGAATTAGTTCTGCACTGAAATCAGTAACTGCTACTTGATTTTTCTTTCTGCTTCAGTTTGATTCATCATTCTCTGCTGAGACAATGTGGTTTTGAAGAATAACTAGAAAAAAAAAAGATTCAAAATACTGTGACCCACAATAGTGTGGAAAAATACTCTTCAGCTTTTGTTTTTTTCCTGTGTCTAAGTTATTTGTATACATTTCCTTGGTCTCGCAGACCTCTATGTGAATCTTGAAGCTTTGACATTGCCAACGTGTATATAGAGAGTAAAGTATAAGTTTATTAATGTTAATTTGTCTACAGATGTTTATTGATGCATAGTGATTTACAAGGAGTATATTTTATTGTACAGGGGAATCTGAAATAACAAAAAAAAAAAAACCTTATGGGATTAAATTCAGTGGAAGTTTTATTACAAGTTTAAAAGGTTTGCTTTGCGGGAGCCATCACCCTACCACCAAACTGGTTGAAAGCAAAAACTTGCTCTTGGCACCAAAATCAGAGATGTTTTTTAAAAAAAAATCAATTTTGTTTACAAAAGGTTTGATACATTGTAACCAATTTACTGTCTCCTTCAACTGCTTTGAAAAAGCACAGCATGCAGTTCTGAGCAGCCTGTGCCCTTGCTTCCCATGGATGCAGCAATGCCTCCTGGTGTCTGACAGTTTTATGCCCAATTGCCATCTGTGTACCCACCTGTTACAGGGCCAACGCAACCTCTGTTACTTTTAACAGTTTTCTGTGGTTCAGTTATTTCTAATCCTAAATAAAGTTAAATCTTGGCAACTCTTGAGAGACTGTGTCTCTACAGCAGGAGTTTGGAGCTTCTTGAACAAGCACACCAAAAAATTGTCTTTGCAGGCTGTGGGATCACAGCTGCTGTGCAGTCACGCTAGCAGGGAGATGGGGACCACGCTGGAACAAAAGAAACTACTTGTAGAGCACTGACAGCTTTTGCTGCTCAGCACAGACTCTTTGAAGAGTGCTAGAAGTTTTGTACTTCTAAAAATCTGGTACTTTACACTTACCATCTCCTCTGCCTGAGCTATTTCCTGCCCTCTCAGAGTGATCAATATGGATTAAGTTAAAGTATGTATTACATTAACATTTGATTTACTGCTTGTACATTGCCTCGAGGACCAAGTCCTTTGAAACCCTGGTAGTATCCTAAGATTTTTCCGTAAATAATATTTTCAAAGACATTCACTGTGGGAGTTCTGATAAAAGATTTGAACAAACAAAACCAAATAATTTCCTTATCAATGCTCTCCAGTACACATGTGCTAACCGAACACAAAGCCAGGAGCTCCTCCTCCTCACTCAAAGAGAGAGTTTGTTCTCAAATTTCAAGGTGACCTCTTTCGGATTGGTGCAAAAACAGAACAGCTGTAGCTAAAATTTTGCAAGCTTTATCCATTCCCTCTGCCCACGGCTACCATTCACACTCCTTGTAATATGAAGTACAGTGGATCAGCACAGGAGCTACTGCCAAGACTGGGAATATCATCTGGATCCTGCACTGTCCTGAACAGGGCTCTACCCAGTCCTCAACTTTTCTCACCACATTCATCTCCTTTAGTACAAAGCCTTCATCGCCCTGTAAAACAGAAGCCATCAACACTGCCTTTGTAGGGCAGAGCCCAGTTTAGACCTCCTGAAATAGGAGGTTTGGGTGAAAAGCATGGGCTGGAGCTGGAAAAAAAAACAGGAGGAGCAGCTCAAATATTGCTTTCGCTGTTGGGTAAAAGTACTTCAGAGCCACGTGCTTAGGGCAATGAGTTTATTGCAGTTTGCCAGAAGCCCTGGCCTATTACCACTTGCTTTGTCAGAAGATGTGGCATACTCTGCAGCTGGTACTTTCTGATGGCTGTGCTTGCCACTGCAGTCAGCTGGAGGACAGGTTACTTGACATCAGGTCTCACTGGCTTTGTGGTGGCTCATGACTTTTTGCCTTTAAACAGAAGTTAAAAGGATCACCAGTCCATTCAGCATGAGGGCTTCTGTAACCCAGTGCAGGTTCCTGCACAGACTCTGCCCCACACAGAGTCACTCCAGGAAACATCCATCTTTGTGACCAATTTTCCCTCCAGAACATGCCATCATCCCATAACTGATATCAGTGTGCCTGGTGTAGGAAAGCATCAAGCTCCCAGTTCAGACTTGATGTTTTTGTCAGTGGGTACAAGAGTTCCCTGAAGTGTCACGCACTGCAATGGCAGAACATGAAAGCTTTCTGAAGATCTTTTTCAAAGGGTGAATCAGATCACTGGCACTGGAAACCCAAAAGTTATGACTGAAAAATAAAAACTCAGGGCAGGCCACCTGGGGCTCTCTAAGCTTAGGCATCTGCATCACAGCTCCAGTTCACCATTACTGACCTCTACTGCATTTTTAGTCCAACCAGCCCTCTTACCTCTTCGTTTTGTGGACCTCACTAGCAATGTAGGTGTGTGGTATCTTCAGCCGCTCCGCTGCATCCATACGTTGCCGGCTCAGCGGAAGCAGTGGCAGTTCTGCTTTACTGAGTTTCTTCAGCTCTCTGGTAGAGTATGGTCTTCCTGGCAGGAAAGTAACAAGTGCCTCCTGTGAGCATCTACTGTCACAAGCAAGGATGGCCCCCCAGTACAAAACACTTGCAGGGGACACGAATTGTTTAAAATACCTGTCTCGCATTGCTTGATAATGCCTGTCTCAATAAACCTCCTTTGAATGCCTTCTAATAGAGGATCTTGTAAAGCTGGAACTGAAACCTGTGACAGAGACAGTTCTTTCACACACATGCACCATCACAAGCACTTTGTCAGGCAGTTTCAAGAGACCATAGACAGAGATGAATGTCAAGGTACCACTGGTTAGCAGGGAAGCAGCATTGACCTTGTTTTTTATTAATAAAACCAAGACCTGAGTGGCCTGAGAAACACAGAGAATCTCAGCACCTCAGAGAGGCCATAACGTATTCTATAACTCTCCCACAAAGTTAGACCATAGATAAGAGATCTGATGTCCTGCAAGCATCTGATGAACCCTGCATGGCACACTGCAGTGAAGCATCAGCTCAGTCCCCACAGCTGCTAAGGGCTCACAGCATCCAGGGAGATTTAAAGAGCTGTACTTCACAGATTTGTGCCAGAGTCCTAACTCTTCTATCATATACCCAAGTCTTTGGTGCACTTGAGTGAGTTTCTTCAAGCATCGTCTGAACTGTTAGATTGCTTCCCTCTACTGAGCACACACCCAGCTTGCCTGGGAACTCACGACCCTTCCTTAGATAGGACACTTTCCACACTGCCATAGTGAATTTGAGATGAGGAAAACGAACTTCACACCCTCCCATTGCCTACTGGCTCCAAAACAGGGCTTAGTATGGACCCAAATCATGCTGCCTTCGAAAATAATTTTCAAACAACCTTGGTCTTAATTGCAGTAAGAACTGGGATGCATATTTGTTCAGTTAACAAAATCAGAATATGTTGCTATATGCCAGCCCCACAGCAACTCATCAGTAACATGATCTGTCCCCTCTAAACACTGACTTCCTGCTGGTCCAAGAGTGCCTCTAAACCTTACAGTGTAAGCAACCATCACACCTTCCAGTAGTCTGTGCGGGTCTTCAGGAAAAGCGGATCATACTCTGATGGGTCATAAGTTTCCAAAGCCACATAGCCCTGTGGGAGAAAAAGGTGGTGGCTCAGGTCTCAGAAGGTATTATGGACAAACCAGTGAGAGAGCAGGCAGATTAAGTGTTACACAGCTAAACATGGTATGACCACAGCACCAGAAGTGCAAATTTTCACACCCTGCACCTCAGAAGGAAGGTGTCTGAAGCATAATAGGAAATTTCCCTAATCTATTTAATTTATCATTGGCATAAATAGATAAGAAATGCTTTCAAGAAACATCCAGAAATAGTTACAGGCCAAAATGCCAATCCTAACTAGGGCAGTCAAGGACAATGGAAATTTTATTCAAAGGGAAACTGTTTTGGCAAAGAAGAAAACATATGTTAGAAAAAAAAAAGAAAAGGGAAGAAGTGATTGAGGCCCCACCATCCACATCCCTAGGCAGCTCACTGGTCTGCAAGATGTAAACTCCAAGTCCTCGTCATGAGCTTATTTTTCTATCTATATATAGGAGTAATGACTTGGACCATATGTAACGATCCAGACCACAGCTCCATCTCATCAAGAACTCTGCCTGCAAGAAACTTTATACTCCGCAATTCAAGTTCCCTATGACCAGAGTTAGCTGGGGAAAAGCAACTACCACCACTTCACATTCACTATGCATACCAAGACCAAAGAATGCCAGATTAAACAGACTATCAAGAAGCTGAACAGAGACTAAGGCTGACAGACTGGTCTAGCCTGATTCCGAGAAAGGTGACTGACAACCATTTGTCTTCAAGTTATAGTGCCCCATTTACAACCAGTAAGACAACACCTCCCTGAATCATATCAAATAAGAGCTGTACAGAGGAGAACACAAACCACAGAAGTAAAAAACAAATAACATGAGAAACAAAAGCTAACAAATGCAAACGAGAAAACCCAGAGGCCAACAGTGACAGCAAGAACAGGGCAGGCATATCAAATACTTCTCCCTATTACCCTTGATCATTACTCCAAAACCTTGGAAATTAAAGTTTTCAGCTTCCTTGTGCAGGTGATTCTCTAGAGGTCCCAGGAAATAAAATCGGCATTCGGGCCATAGCCTTCTAGGTCTCAGCCCTGAACAGTTCTTTTTGGTCATCTTTGGATTGGCCATCTTTGGATGCGATCTCAAGTTGAAAGGTGGAAAATACTTTAACCTGAACAGTTCAGGAGCAGTGCAAGACAAGTCCAAACCCAAAAGAGTGAGATCTGCCATAGGTTTACGTCGCTGTGTTGAAGGTCTGGCAAGTGAGTCAGGACTCAAGGGCCTGTGCCGTTCCAGACACTCGGTGGGTAGTTGGGCAGCTACTCCTAAGCATGAACACTGATGCCTCTGCAGGGGCCTGCTGCCCAGCATCTAGCAGTTCATCAGAGAGCAAGCAACAGCCCCACTCACCATCTCCTGTTTCTGTCCCTGGAAGGCTTCAAGCCCTAACATGCCTCGATTTTCAGACTTTTAGTGCCACCCTTTGACCACTATGATACGTGCTGAGACCTGAGTTGATTGTACCAGGTGCTGCGCAGCACTCTAATGTTTGATTCCTTTGTGCAATTGCTGTATTATCATTCACACGCCCTTTGGCAGAAAGCAGCACAATACCCTGCTCTTAAAAAGAACTCAGAAGGGTCTTGGTCTGCAGCACTTCATCAGACAACATTTGAAATGTCCTAGACTACCAGAAGCTGAGTTGTGGCTAACAAAGCAGCAACTCAGGTAAGGGAAACTTCCCCCTCTTTGCAGGATGGAGTGTGGCACTTCTGCCAGTGCTAGAAGAAAAGGAGCATTGCTGTCATCTTCACACTAGACTGATCATCTCATCATGCAGTCCCTAGGGGTAAAGAAGAGGTGAGTATGGGGGTGACAAGGAGGTAGATTTAAGGGCAAAATCCCACAGACAAGCAGAGGACTGGAACACATAGGTCTTTCATATCAGACCTTTGAAAAAGAAATCATTTGCTTCTGTTAAAACAACACAGCTCCCATGAGATTTTCATTTCTGGATGCGGAGATTATTTACAGTCTCATAACTCCACTGTACAGTGGTTTCCACTGCCAACAAAGGCCTGCTCTATATAAAATATTCTATTTGTGGCAGATGATGTAACTGCTTTTATTGCTCTATAAATCTGCTCCTGAGATGTAGAAAGTTGGGCTGTCGGGTCTGATAATTAAAATAGCAGTGTGAAATTCAGAGCAAAAGCAACAAAGCCAACATTTCCTACAGCAACTGCAATTTTTGAGTACAAAACCGCACACAGCTAGAGAGTACATGACTTTGGTCTATTCACCTTCATGAAGACTTTACTGTTTATGCCTCCCTGTTGCCAGTTTTTCTTTTCTTTTATAAAGCTTGATCAGTACCATCCAAGGCTGCAAAGCTGTTTCACTTGTCCTCTGCCAGCATACTGCAGTACTGCTGTTCTAGCTCAACTCCTGAGACATGAGTGTGGTCCCCTCCCAGGTCTGAGTCTAAGCTTTGGTTTCAGCTGACAGAGCTCAAGGGTTTTGCCCTAAATGGTCCATCTTGGAGGAGGAAATTTGCTATACAATATGGTGTCTCACCATGTTCAGACCTCAGCATGTGCCCACTGCACCAAACAATGCTATTGTTCATATCTGATGATGCACTAACAGCTGTAACAACATGTGTCACCATTATAGAAGCCCTTGAAAAGAGTAAGATACAGAGGGTGTATGTGAACTCCAGGCTGCTCAACTGAATGACAAGTAACACCTAAAACCCTGATCTTGCCCACAAGCCTCTATGCAACCCTCTCTACAACAGAAATTTACTTCTTGTTGATACCTTCTTTTTACAGTAGTTTAAATAGAGAGAGAGTTGTTCTTCCTTCCTTTTCTTTATTTCTTCACTTGATTGGCTGCGCATTTTGTCCGCAATTTTCTGCATCAATGGCTCCGAAACACCCTCAAGCCATTTCTTGTACAGCATCTCCCTCTTTCTCAGATTTAAGAAATCATTGTGCTTCAAATACTTGTCCACCTCCTAAGTAAGAAATGGAAAATAAAAACCACACAGCTTATTGACCAAGTACATTAAAGGGTCCACAGATGAAGCTATACAGCTTGGATGACTGGATCTGACTGGTCACTGCTGCAAGGGCCCTGCTTTCCAGACCTTTTTTCTGCTCCTCCCTCTCCACTTCCACAACTTGTTTCCAATCGCTCCCTTGCATGAGATCTGGCAACCAGACTAATTTTTAAAGCTGCAGTGCAAGATTAGAAGAAAACCATTCATTTTCTCTTATCAGAGCAGAGGTATGGTTAAGTACCAGACTATGCAAGACAGGTAGCAGGAGAAGGGCGTTCTCCCTGCAGCAATGGCATCCTTCTAGATCAGATCAGCATTCCTGCATTTTACTCACAGACCCACTGTCACCATCTAATTACATGCATAGAACATGAGATAGGTGCAAACAGATGGGTAAAGTCACCAAAGACGGATGATTCCTACACTCTTATTTAGGGTTACCACTTCAGGTCCATCCCAAGGAGACTGAAGAGGCAAAAACCTCATACTTCTACACTTAGTTTTTTGAGAATACAGACAGTTGACATTTTCTCATGAATCACTTAGATGAAGAAAAAGCACTGACATGCAGGAAACAAAAAAGAGACTCCACTCTTACCTTCACAAAATTATTTTCTCTGTCCAAGATGCACTGAACGGAAGCAATGATGTCTTGACTTGTACCAGGTGCTGCCTAACAAAACACCAGAAGAACACATGAAGTAAAGGCAAGACTTAGAATTACCCATGAAAACCAGAATAATTACTTCTGTTGTGATGAAAAGTGTGGCATACTGAAATCCAGCTGGGAGAACAGCACAGGCACACAAATCCTGATGAGATTTGCTTTCAACAGTCAGGTTGAATGTAGCAACAGAAGGATGCTTGAAGAACTGGAATGTACATGTTCAACTGGAATGTACATGTTCAGCAGTACTAGACCACGCAACTACTTGGTCATTCATCACTGTGACTACACCACCCCTTGCTCCTTGCCACTGTTGCTCACACATGTCCAATGAAGGTAGCAAGAAGCTATCTCTTCACAAGAAGCCACAAGGAAAACAAAAGGGGCAACTATTTGATTGCTATTTTTATGGTGTGGATTTATCTGTACTACAAGTAATGGTGTAGAGAGATGTTCTACAGATTGCCCAGCCATTCTGAGCAATACTTCAGGACAGGAGAGGGAAAAGGTGAGCAGATGAAACAGAAACAATGGAAATTGAGATATTCCAGTTTAGAGCTATAATTGCAATGGTTTAAGCACACTTCTCTGAGGAGACTGAGAAAGAAAAGAGATGTTCAACTCTACCCACTCACAGTTTAAGCATCTCTTGTGCCATCACACTTCTGCTTACTGAGTCAGCAGCCCACTCATGCAAACTTAAGACAGGCTGTGGTATCATTTCTAACACTGCTGACAAGCCCAAACTTTTGTCTTTGTAAGGAAGAGTCACCCACTACTTGGATGCTAGGCACCATCAATCTACAGCAAGATGACAGAAGGACAGAGCACACACATCTTCCTGTAATGCACTTCTGAGCATGCCTAGGAAAGAAGGACAAAAGCACAGACACATTCATGCAAAGCAGGAGTCACTAATGAATTCACACACATTGAGGACAGCAGTCCCAGGAAGCAGACAGACAGACCAGATCACTGTCCAGAACTTCACTGGGTATTATTAGGTAGCCAGTTCCAAGTCAGGAATTCTGTAACTGGGATTCCAGGATATTTGAGTGTAATTGATATTGGTTTCATGTGTCCTGAATTTTGTCTCAACAGTAGAATCTGCAGTTGAAGGAACGTGGAGAGGCGCTCACCTGCCGAGGCATTTGCTGATGTTCTCTCACAGGTCTTGGACAATTAAGTTCTAGGAAGCAGGTAGTGTCTGAGATACAGCATTCGTTGTTGGACTGTTCTGGGAGAAGCGTTAAAACATTCAAAAACATACACAATTGTTGTATGAACAATAAAAACATAGGTTTTTTCCTACAATTTCAGCCAAACAACACAGCTCTAAAGGAGCACTCTCATATCACCACAAGTTAAACTGAGGGAGATAGTACCAAGTTTACAGACAGATACTCCCTCTGATACCAACTATCTGTCTCTGTGAGATGTGGATGGTACATTGTGTTCCAAAGAATAAAGTGATTCACAAATTATTCCAAAATTCTTGCCAGCTTTGAAAACATTCAATCATCAAATTCTACCTTCTTTCCTTTGAGCCTTTTTCAATTACATCAGAGTCACTTTCAAGTAACTGCTACATTCCACCACAGGGATGGTTAAATTTTAGTGGGTTTTAAAGTAAGTTCCACTCGACAGAGTTTATGCTGAAGCATTAATTCTGAGCTCAAACCAAAAAATTCCATCTCCACTACTGTACTTGTAGCAGTATATTTGGATTAATTTATGAGAGAGACTGCAGAACCAGAGAGGCAAAACATCCTTTAGAGCAACCTCTTTTTAAACCTCTGTTTCATATTCACTGGATATAGCTATTTCCAGGAAACAATGTAGTCACAAAATTACTTAGGTAAAGAGTAAACCAAGAGAAACACTTAATTTCTGCAGAGATACCAACCTCCACACTCTTCAGCCAGATCTTTTGGCAATGGGAAAAAAGTATGTTCTTCAATTATTTGTGGCAACATCTAGCAAAAACAATTTACAAAGATTCTCCAAGTAAGGTATCTGTACAAGATCAAAGTTGTCTTACGTTTACTTCCAGCAACATAGCACTTCAGCGATACTGACTCCCAAGTGACCTCTCTACACTGCAGACAGAAATCCCTTACCATTGGTTCAAGGTGAAGTCTTTAATCTACATCTCTATTGTTTTATTTCATATTCCCTGCTCTTACTGACTGACAGACAGACACATCTGCCTGGCTATTCTGGCCTCCTCACAGAAATACTTTCCTGTCTTTTCTGTCTGAAAAGGTCAGAAAGCACAGGAAAGCCCGTGCTGGAAAGGACTTCTGGAGGTCATCTGATACCACTGCCTGTTTGAAGAACAGCTAACCTCATAGACAAGGTTGCTCAGGGCCTTGCCCAGCCACGTTTTGAAATTTCCTTCCTCAAATTTGCAAGCTCATGTCCTTCACTCCAACTGCTCCTAGAAAAGTCTTCACTTATGCCATGCAATGCAAGGCAAACCAAAGCAAGGAAAAAAGCCAAAGCAATGCACATGGTATCAAGGACTTTCCTTGTATCCTGCATTGGACACAAGGCAAACTAAAAGATTCACATTGGAATACACCACAACATCCCAATCCTCTACTGTACATTTTTCAGCCCCCATAAGGCAGCTTCCAAACCCAGAAATCCATACCAGCCTTGGCACTGTGGCAGGCTAATGGGCACTGCCTCTAGCATGACTTCAGGCATTCTTTGTACAGAGGAGATAAGACAATCCAAAAAAGGAGCTTACAATTAGGACATTACTGCATGATTTGGAAAGCATGCCTCTCTCCATCTGGAAACCAAGGTATTTTTTTTTGTCTACATGTGCTCTGTGGCTTCTGCAGAGAGTGTGCACAGGTTGGTATTCCCTGTGAGGCGTTCCCTGCTCTGAAAACAATCTCCCCTTTTTCCAGACAGTTCAAGTCTACTAAGCTCCAGGGAATGCTGTAAAGCATAGCCAACCTTATGGTCTCTGAGAGCAGGGGAAGGACTCTCACAGTTTATTCTTCATCCTGTGATGACCTGTGGAGAAGGCTGTGCACCATACTACCTCTGAGGACACATAACAGCAACTGCACCCCAATGTGCACTAATTTCTCATATAAAATAGCCATGCAGACGGTGAGGACTGGAGAACCTGAGGTGCTGCAAATCTGTTTATTAGACAAGTCAGCACATTTTCCTATGAGCAATATATACAACCTACCTGCAGAGGTGCCGCAAGCTCTTGCTTTAGGCCATCTTTTGCAGATCTCCTTCCACTCAAACGGTGTTTTTCTTTTGAGAGACAAATGCTATAAATCCCTGGACAAGCATTAGATAAGTGAAATATCAGTTTTAGAGTTCCCAAGTTTACAAAATAAGCAAAACTCCCACCAGGTTCCTTTCCATCTGTTTTCAGTAACTAGTATTAAGACTCCACCTTCATCCATATTGCAAATCAAGACTGCAGCTTGCTGTGCACACAAAGCAAAGGAGATGCTTGTTCTCATCACAGTAGACTGAGACCCCAGAAGAAAGAAAACAGAGCAAACTCAGAAAAAATGCCTAGTCTGGCAATCTGCCTTAAAGAAATCATATGTGGTAAAGTCTCCCCCTCACTTTTTTAACTAAAGCTGCCACTGAACGTTAATACTTTCTTTTGGATTCTTGCTATGAGATGCCAGCTTTGCATGGTTGGCAAAAACAGGGCACACCTATAATGAGACACCAGCTGGTTTGCAGGTTTTAAAACTGATCATGTGTTGGGACAGAAACACAGAAATTCCAGAGTTTGAACAGATAAAACAACACTTGAACTTAATCATCAAACATTAATCATCATGAACAAGTTAGTTGTTCTGTATTAGAGTATTTGTTCTGTGATAAACAGGGGTATAATTCATGTTGAGATAACACCGGGGGTGGGGAGGTGGAGATGTGCTTCCCTGGGATGGGGAATTAGCACTCCCTGGGATGGTGGGGTTGTGCTACTTGTGGGGGATGGGAACTTGTGTGGCCGAGCTCTATTGCATGTGCGCCAGAGTCAGAGTCGGGAGGACATGCAGAGGAGGACATTGGTTTTCATCTCTGGCAACCACCAGAGAGACCCTGGGAACCACCAACGGCCCAGACGATGCAGGCATGTGAGAGCATCAAGGATGCATTTCCATATTCCAACAAACTTGATACATATGCATAAACTGAACGTGTAAGTAGGAGAGGCTCTTGTGTCCTCCTTGCACGAGTTGGTAGAGTGAAGACTCCCCTCGTGCCCAGCACTGCTTGCTTCTGCTGTAACAAATTTCATATTGTCTTTGGTATGAATTGGCTTGTGCCTAAGATCACTTACAACAGTTCTATTACAATCAAACCTGAGAATAATCCCATCTGAATTTTCTTGCTAGATATACCTGCATCCTAGTTTGCTGTCAGGAGTACAGTTTTGTATCAGTGTTTTTTTAAAGACAGATTTCTCCTGCCTCATGAGTCCTGTTCAGTGAAGCAGAATGTTCTGCCCCAAACCCCCATCTGCTAAAATTCACACGCATCCTCTGCTCAAATACAAGTCCTGGCATCGGCGTCTAGAAGACACATCTTTATAATTCCTGTAACAAAAAAACCCAAACCCCACAAACCTATCCTCACGCATGCAACACAGGCGAGAGGGAAAGACTGGGACCCCGCAGGGCCCAATCCTGCACCCCGCCCAGCCCTGAGGCGAGTTCCACAGTCCCGAGGGGAGGCGGGAGCAGGCATCAGAGCCCCACAGTCCCATCTCGGCACGCCTCCGTGCTGGGGTCCCCTCACCGGCTCCGACGAGGTTCCGAGAAGCGCCAGAGCAGGCAGAAAGCAGCGGCAGCGAAACCCGCCGCGCTACAGAGCAAAAGACAGCCGCGAGCAGGATGACGCCGTGCCTTGAACCGCCTCGAACGCGCTCAGTCTCTCTGTGTCCTTCCGTCAGATAAAATAGTCCTATCCCCTCGCCACCCCAGCCTCTCGGGAAGAGAAAGACTCATCTATTAAGACAACAACCGACTGCCCAGCTGCAGGACCACCACCGACCAGTGCCTGTCCTGGGCAGAGGCTGGGTAAAGCAGGGCGAAAGCACAATTATATCCTTCCACCTCGGCCGCTCAGCGTCCCTCGCTGCCATGGCAACCCGAACGAGAGCCTTTTTTTTTTTTTTTTTTTTTTTTTTTTGAGAACTATGCCATCTAACTGGCATTTTCAAAGAGTCCTTTTTAACCATTTGAGCTCAGTGATTCCACCAGTAAGCAAATGTACATAGGTCTGTTCTGTGCACCGAGACCTGTGGTGTGAAACCTCTTGTGCCCATACTATAACCCCAGTGTGACTGTACCAGGTTGTCTATGGAGAGCGGTCCTGGACCATTTAATTCTGCAGACTGTGCCTGGAAGCCGTTTGGGAAACTGCTTCCTGGCCCAGACCAAAACTCTACTGAAGCTGTTCTGACAGTACTCCAAACTGCTCCCTGGCACCTTACATTTGTAGCTTGTTTCCACTGTCTGTCAGCTGATGAGCAGAATAACTGCAATTCAGTTACTATGATAGTACATGACAGGGCTCACGTGCACTCCCTGACACAGTCCATGAATTCTCTAGGAGTTTGGAATTGCTCTGCATGCCACAGTCATCCTTATGTCCTTGGAACGCGCCACTTCCTCAGACACTTTGAGTTTTTCCAGGGGTTCATACTGCTACGCTGGGATGCTCAGAAGAATTTGTTAGAAGAAAAAGCTTGTTAAGATAGCCTCATCCCAGGGGGCAGATTCCTGACAGAAAGAGTCATCAGTCCACTAGGTAAGGGTGACATCATCTTCGGTATGTAAATGATCTTTAATATAAACCACAGCTTTTAGAGAAAACAGCCTGCTGCTTCTTCAGCAAAGCAGGTTACATGCTGAGGTCCAGAACAAAGTCCTCAGCCACTGTAAAATGTCACCAGCTATAGTGATTTGAAAGAATTTCAGACCAGAAGGGATCATTGGATCATCTCATTCAACCAGATGGATATAAATCTGCCAAGCCTGTGACCCAGTTACATACACACTGAGCCCAAGACCTCACAGACATGAACAGGTTTGTGATTTGTGTGCTCCACTGGGATATGATGATGGTCTTTTCTCCTGGAACTGCTGAAGGTTACACTAAGAGTATTTGAAATTGGCATCCTGAGGTGAGCTCTGCTGAATCATGGGACTGCACAGATGGTAATCATGGCCTAAGCAGATTGTTTCAAATGAGACTATGAAAATACAGTGGACTGTAGAGAAACCAGGTGTAGTATCAAAGCCAGGCAAGTTTTGTAGTTTTAAGTGAACTATCAAAGAGAGTGAGAAGGTGGAAAGTAGTTCTTCATTGAAAAGAGGTGCATTTTTGGTCCATAACAATGTGTTGCACTAATGCAGGTGCCACCAGAGAATGTTTCAAACAAGAACTTACTACAAGTTAGAAGGGGAGGGCTCTTCTTCAAGGAGAAGTACTATAAATGTGTCCATTCAAATGAGCATTCCATCTACCTTCAAAATGTACGTTGACAAGAGCTGTGCCCACCCTGAGAACTCTGTAGACTTCCTACTTCCTTCTCTCACTGCCTGGTTACCTGAGTACTGCAAAACAAGAAGAAAGCCTTCACATATTTCCTTCTCTCTGTATCACCTTCCCAACAGGTGTGGAGTGAAGTTGGTGCAGAATACAAAAGAGTGTCAGCTCTGTCATACGAATTTAATGGGTAACACCATTCATTTCTCTGGCACCAGCTGCAGTGCTTGGCAGGTTCTCCTTTCAATCAGTTCACCTCCCTAACATAAGAAAAATCTATCACTTTATTTTAACCTGTGGGTTGTTTTCTTGCCTCATTAATTAATCAAATAATAGAAGGGTCTGGCAAGCCCGGGGCCAGAATGAGTTAGCAGGAGGAGGTATTTTGGTGGGAGAAGAGATGTGGATGAGCAAGACCTAGTCTGGCAGCATACTTACTTTGTAGAATTCCAGCCTTAAAAATTACCTCAGAAGTTTAGAAATTGAGGACACAGCTGCAGGTAGGTGTGCCCAGGATGGCAGAATTTTGTTATTGCTACTGACTTGCGTATT
Organism: Semnornis frantzii; assembly: GCA_013399775.1. Lineage (NCBI taxonomy): Eukaryota > Metazoa > Chordata > Aves > Piciformes > Ramphastidae > Semnornis > Semnornis frantzii. Next base: position 27,686 of record VWYK01087043.1, on the reverse strand, counting down.
CTGAAGTAAATACATCCAGCTGGTTGTTACTGGGCAGAACAGTCTGAGCAGCTCTTAAAATTTGGGCCATGTTTCAGGAAAATTGAGTACTTTTCCCATTCCTTGTTACAAATGTATAAGACAGAAATTGGGAGGCAGGGTTCATAAAACACTGGGGTATGCTTTCATGTAAATACTAGTCATTTTATTTGCAATTACCACTGCTTTTGCACCTAAGCACTAGGATAACATTCCTTCAAAATGCTGTGCAATAATAGATTAGGAGAGAATTCTTCTCCATGAGGGTGGTGAGGCACTGGAACAGGTTGCCCAGAGAAGTTGTAGAGACTCCAAGCCTGGAAGTGTTCAAAGTCAGGTTGGATAAGGCCTTGAGCAACCTGGTCTAGTAGGAGGAATCCCTGCCCATACCAGGAGCATTGAAACTAGATGCTTTTTAAGGTCCACTCCAAACCAAACCATTCTGTGACCACTGAATGGCAGTGAGAATATAATGACGCAATATAATCAAGCATCACTGAATTGCTTTAGCAGCAGTCTTCAGGACATTCACTGTCACTTCTCCCCAAGAAAGCAGGTATATTAGCAGAGAAAATGTCTGTAATTGGCCTAGATTACAAGGTATATGTATACGTAAATGTTTTTTTAGAACCCTGTAACCTTATACCAATTTTCTGTGTTACCTAGCTAGAAGGAGGCCTGATAGTTGTGAAGACAAAGACTTTCATTCTGGTGGGCACTTTCAGAGTGGGCATGTATCCCAGTATGTGGGTAGGAGCTGTGAAGAAACTAGGTAAGAGAAGTGTCTGTTTTTCACTGATAGCTCTGCCCTAGCAATAGCTTCAAAAATCAAACTGACAAACTTACCAGATTCTGAAAATTTGGGAAATTGAACACAGATGTGGCAATTGCTCCATAGCTAAACCCTCTCCAGGTGTTGCATCTCATTTTGTAAAAACCAGCCCTTCACAAACCATCTGCAGAATCCTGACTGCATCTCAAATGTAGTTTTCTCTTTGTGTGAGGTGCTGATGAGGATTAACCAGTCCCCACTGTCCTTGGTCTGGGAGATTAACAGTTACACATCTTAGTGCTGTAATAATATATGTCTAACTCTGTATTAAGGATGCAGTCATTTTATCACATCATCCAAATGGATACAATGCACACGAGCAGATTCCCAGAACAGCCTTGATTTTCACCCTAGGGCTAATTGTAAAGAATTTCTAAAGCATATTTTGTAGAGCAATAAGATTTAATTTAATCTATGGATATGCCCTTCTCTTTGCACTGAAAAGGAACACAACTGTAGGTCCACTGTACTTGTAGCTTTTGTTCCTCATTTAGATGACTATATATAGGTGGAATGCATTTGTCTTTTGCTGGTAGAAGCTGTAAGACTCTCAGAAACATTTTTCATCAGGCCTTTTTCAAAAAGCTTTCACAATATGATTGAGCTATGATTGAGAACAGGAGTTTTAGAGGCTGTAATGCAGATATTAGAATAAATATGCCTGCTGAGCCCTCAGAATCCCTGGTTCTGGCTGGTGGGTGTGAGCTTGGTGCCAGGCTGGCAGAGACAGGCCTTTACTGCAGCCTCCACTTCTTCACACTTCACAGGCCCTGCACTGTATTTAACCAAAATGCATCTACCTGCACACAGGCCAGTAGAAGATGGAAATGGATTGCCTGTGTTTTGTGGTCCTTCTTATGTTCCTTTCAGCCTCAACTATCAGAACAACCTCAGGCTGCTTTCTCTAATTCTTGGCCACAGTTTTTGGCAGTGTCATGTAGCAGGTTGAACCTCTGTTTTCTTGTGTTCCAAATATGATTCTGCCTTATCTGAGTTATATTTAGCAGCTGTGATGGCTCTATTAGAGATTAGGTTTTGCAGGTCTTTGCTGCTGACAGTATCACAGAACCACAGAATGCTTTAGACTAGAAGGGACGTTTAAAGATCATCAACTAGATCAGGTTGCTCAGAGCCCCATCAACCTGACTTGGAATGATTCCATGGATGGGACTTCTACCACCACTCTGGATGACCTGTGCCAGTGTTTCACCACCCTGACTGTAAAAAATTCTTCCTTGAATCTAGTCTAAATCTATCTAACTTTGACGGATAGGAATTTTAATGCACATTTATGTGCTGAGCTATGAAGTGAGGAACAGATTTCCCATCCTGGTAACATTAATAGTATTTTTTAATTACTGGATCAAAATGGATATAAAATTCTACCAGAGCAGGTATGGAGTCCTTCCGAGCGATTGCTCCCATCCTAATCTAAAAACTGGGCCTCATATGTTATGGTAATTTCAGACTAGCTCTAGACAAGTCTTTTTCTGCAGTACTGCAAATGCAGCTTCAGCAGATCCCAAAGCTGCCATTGTGTTATTTAGCCCCAGGTCTGTCCTGCTGGCTCAGCAGCGAACTCAGGAGCCTATCACAGCTGATAGTAGTTTCTTTGCTGCCATGAGGGGAAGGCAGAGAGTGTAAAGTTGGAAGATTGGAAAAAAATGCCAACGCTGGCAAAATGCTGTAACGATTTGCACAAAAGTTATTTGATCTTGCAAATAGTCACATTGTAATTGGCCACTGTTCCTGAGTAAAGTCTGAGGTCTGAGTGTTTCCAGGGTGAGATCTGCAGCAGTTTTGACAATATATTTCTGGGGTTTATTCTTGCTGCTCTGGATTATTTCTTTGCAAAGAGAAAGATAAGCAGCTTTTCTTCGCATGTTAGGAGAAATTTCTGAAAATGCTTTGAAGTGCTCAGTGTTTATTCTTTAAACCAGATAATGCCTCATGAATACAGATACTAGTATTTTTCATTTTCAGCTAGCAATGCAGTTGTCTCCCTTCACATACACCATAGTCTGATTTGAGCCTGGTCACCACTACAGCAATTCTCCATATGATTTTTATTGTTGTTGATTTGTTTATTCTCTCTCTCGGTTTTTTTTTTTTTTCTTTCTGGTATTAGAGGGGACTACTTTAGAGAGAAGGGCATATGATTCAGCAGAAAACCTGAACTTCATCAACCTCAGAGGGACTGCTCAAGAGGAACTATAGTGCAGATGTTTGAAGCATTATCCAGTTTAAACAAGAAACTGCTTTACAACATTCCAACTGCCGAGTTTTCTTCTGTGTTTGTTTCAAGAACACTTGAGGGCTGTCTGCTCACAGCAGCTCATAACCTTATGTGTCTATAAGTTTCTTAACTGAATTGAAAGTAATGTCTCCAAAATTTGGTTTAAGATTCTTGTCTTAATCTTTCTAATGTTGTCTTTCAGCCCATCTCCAGATAAGTAATAATCTCCTTAAGAAAAGAAATGTCTCTCAGTATCAAAGCTATGTGCAACATCACAGATCCAAAGGGCAAAGGAAACTGTTACATTAACAGATTTTCAGCTTGACCAGGACATCTTTCAGTATTGCAAATAAAACACATTTTCAGCATGTCCATTTGCATCGTCACTGACTGCTATAGAAAGTTACCTTGAATTGAAGTGGATTGCAAATTTCTGGGAGGACTGGGGAAGGGGCAAAATGTCACTACCAAGCTTGAATCAGACCATGTACTATAAGACATGAAAGAATCCACATTTGAGTGAGCCTGTACAGGGGACAACTGAGGCTGTCTACACCACCAGGTGAAGAGCAGTGTCCAAAAGACCAGGCTCCATGATCTTTTTCATCTGCAGAAACAAATAAAGCACTAGCTTTTGGAATCGATGAGAACAAAATAATGCTTAGCTATATTTGATTCAAAATTAGATTAGTTTCAAAGAAAGGTTTAAAAGCCTGAACCCAAATAGCTCAAAATTCATAGGAAAACAATCTACGGAAGAATCCCACACATGGACAGACATATGATTGATCATTTTAAAATACTCTGAAATGTCATTGTTTTTCCAAGACAACTCTCAAGTACCTAAGGGCTAGTCACTAGGGCACAGAGAAGGGCATGATCGTTCCTCTGAGGAAAACAGCAAAGCTCAGTGAAGAAATGTGGTCAGGTGGCTAAAACAGGTTAGAAATGCACCAGTGAACTTTGAGCACCGATGTCTTAGGGTAACAGGTGAATATAAAGCACACCTCGGGCACACACAGGCCCTCAGGTGAATATAAAGCACACCTTGTGTGGCCTTTTTGCACCCTAACTAAATCTCAGCATTCAGAAACCAGGGCAGCAATTCAGTGCTCTGCCTGAGAACACACAAATACGCATGTGTTCAATGGCCCCGCATAGCAGAGGCATCAGACCAAACCTCCCTGTCTGCTGGGGGGAGCAGCAGATCTCTGCCCCAGTGCCAAAGTGGGAAGAAGGTTTTTGCCTCAATCCATGGAATGAATCAGGCCTATGAGCAGAAAGCATGATGAGAGGTACTAACGTTTCTGACTCTATTCTTGTCTGTCCCTCCACAGTAAAATACAACCTCACGCTGTTCCACCCCTTGGCTTGCATGGGAATGGCTGATAGGAAGGGCAGAGGTGGGAGAGCAGGAACTGGTATCAGAGCGTGTTGCTGAGGACAGGCTGGGTTTGTTCCTAGTGCACGGAACGCCCTCCCTTCTTTACAGGAAAAAGGTGAGACAAATTGTGCTAAGGAACCACATAACTTCTTTAAATTGTTGTTTTGGCCACTGGCGGCAGGTCTGATGGTTAGAGGTGGTTGTGATTGGTTGGAAAATGGTTTTTTGATTCCCGTGGTTTTCTGTGCATCTGATACTCAAACCCACGCTGTATTTCTTTAACATATTTTTGTGGGTCTGCTTCTAGCAACAAAGACCTAAAAATGCAGGTTAGGCAACTCTGTTGGAAGAGGGACAAAAGCTTCTTTTGCATCTTATTTGTAGTTGACTACGTTTGGACACGAGAGCAGAATCATCTGTTACAGGATGGTATCTGGTGGGCTTTGCATTAAATTTTAGTGCTAATACAGACAAATTTTATGGGTCTGCATTAAATAGTTCAGCTGAAAACAACAAATAAAAAGGCAGTCTCTGAAAGAAAAGCCTTTAAATTACATTTTATATGAATAATGACAAGTGTTTATTGACTGTAAACCAGTCACAGAGCACCACCCGGTGGGGATTTGCATTCCTGAGGGTTCGAGGTGTTTATCATTCTGCATGTGCAGTCTTGCCACAAAGAGTTACATATGCATAGATAGTACAATACAAGTGATTTTTACACTGGTGGTCTGTCACACAATGCTTTTTACTGGGGGAGGCTCTGGCTTGCAGCTTGCTCTGCACACACCTTTAGGCAGCAGCCCTATGCTGTATTCAGTACAGTACCAGCTCTCACGAAGGGACACAGTGGTTCCAGTCGTGATTCTCTCTCCTCATGTCCTTCTACCCAGTACCCAGGAGGCAAAGAGAAGACTGCACCAGATTTGATTTTGACAGGAGGATGCTTGACATCTCAGTCCATCTCAATAACTGCTGATGCCAGGACAGGAACCCAGAAACTCTGCCTGAGTTACTTGAAAGACTCCTGAAGCAGTGGCACCCTCTACCAGAGCACAGCAGGCACACAGGAATCACCTGCTGAGGCAAGAGAAATAAATAGGGATTTTTAAAACCATTACCTTTCATTTGCACTGGATCACCTTTGTGCGTCTGAGTATCTTCAAGTTGTCATTCACTGGCTGAACCATAAAGCAGGTCTTAGATGATTCTAGAAGTGTCAAATAAGGCTCTTTCTGATAAAGATTTAAAAATCCCACTTATATGAACTATTTTAAGGGCCTGTATCCTTTAGTCAGTTGAGCACTGGCACCCTAATCATGCAAAGGATGTTACTTTCATGTGTGTGTGTTATATTTTACAGTTAAGGTGAGTGGCTGGTCAGCAATGTTGAATCCACACTTGGCTGCGTGCAGAGTTTAAGCCTGTGACTTGATGCAGGGTGATCTTCATGGCTTGTCAAATGGCTTTCACATTATGCATCCCAACATTACATATTTCATTGCATTATAACTCCTTGGATTTCTCTGGCAGCCCTCCCCTCTTACACCTTCAAACTCTGTCGCAGTTTGCATTGTCCATCTGAAGAGTGCGGTCTGTGGTAACAGTTTACTGAGATTTTCCAGCTGTACCTAAGTGTGCCTGCTTATTTATTTATGTTTTTTACAGAGAAAATGTTGGCAGTCTATTTTGATTGCCCAGGAGGCCCAGAAAATCTCTATGTGAAAGAAATGATGAAACCACATCCAGGAGAAGGAGAAGTACTTGTGAAGGTCTCTGCCAGTGCTCTGAATAGGGCTGATTTACTCCAGGTGTGTGTATGTTAAGCAGATCTATGCACCTGAACATGTCATTAGATTTTTCAGTCCCCTATCTGAAGTCTGGACAAATCTAGAGAGTTAAGAGATTGGGCCTGGTAAGCACTTGGATGAGAGAGTTTGTAGGGCTAAAGCTTCTGTTGATTCAGAAGATAAATGTTTTTTTATCTGTGTCACTGCAGTGCTGGGGTGGCATGGAAAAGGAGCATTGATTCAAGATGCAAACCTAATGCTTCAGTCTTTCCAGGTGCTTAGACCATTCTCTGGGCATTTGAGATGAATATGGACTGTTCCACTGGCTCATTTCCAGCAGGAGAAAATCACTTTCAAATTGTTACACCGGAGCTGCTTTAATTTGACCTGAAAGGTGTGTTCTGCAAGTGGAGACCATAATGCTGGCTAGACTGGCCTGGACAAAGGGTTCTCACAACAAACAGAATTTGCACACAGTTTTAAGAATGAAACATACTTAGGAAGCCAAAAGTGTTGCCAGAGGATAGATCTTCAAATTACTCCAATATCTGCACAGTTCAAATTAATGATCAAATGAATAGGAATTTAAATTCTAGGCACGTGAGTAAAATATTGTAGGTCATTGCACTCACTGATGTGTGGCTTTTTCTTCCCTGCCCTCTCCTTTCTTTTATTTTAGAGGAAAGGGAGGTACCCTCCCCCCAAAGGAGCAAGCGATATTTTAGGATTAGAAGCAGCTGGGAGTGTGGCTGGGCTTGGACCTGGCTGCAAGGGTCAGTGGAAGATTGGTGATGCAGTGATGGCTCTGCTCTCTGGAGGTGGCCAGGCAGAATATGTTACAGTACCCGAAGGCCACTTGATGCCAGTTCCCAGTGGTATGACATTTATCCAGGCTGCAGCCATTCCTGAAGCCTGGTTAACAGCCTTTCAGCTGCTGCATTTTGTGGGTGAGCAGTATACTTTAAAATCTATCCTACCAAAAGAGCTTGTCTCCCTTTCTGTTATGAAATCCTCTGTTTGTTGCCTCCATCTGAATGCCGTTTGCTCTCACTCCATCCACATGAGTCAGAATCCAGTATGCCACACTCAGATCCTGAAATCTTGACCACATCTCTCCAGTCACAACTTATTCTGCTGATTGCATATTTACAAAGAAGGATGTGGAAGGATGGTCAGATGTGGGGATTTTTTTGTCTGTATTTCTAAGCTTGAATGACAATCTCCACTAAGTCTAAACCCTGAAATAACTTACACATTCTCCAAACAACTGAAAACAGATCCTACTTCTAAGGATTTGACTTCTTTGCAAGCATGACCATATCATGAACTTTATTGCTAATTACCTGTGGATCCATAGACAACATCTTCTTATACCTGGTTTCACAGGGACATTAATTGTAGGCACAATCTCCTCTGAGCTGATTTATAACAGGCATAAGCTCATGGTCTGTGTTTTGAAAATGTGGTACAGAAGCACTAACTGTAGCAATTGACAGGGTTTTCCTTGACTGACAAATACGCTTCTGCTGCCTTCAGCAGTAGCACCTAAAAGCTTCACTAAAGAAGAGCAGTTACAAACCAGGAACTTTCCTCACTACCCAAAATGCAGACATGCTTTGAGCACTGATGCCTCCTGTAGGTCTTTTGTCAATAAGGACCATGACTCGAAGACTACTTAGTGCTTCACTTCCAGTAGCAATCAGTGGAACACAAACAAATTTGTAAGGGCAAATGGCAGATGGTAAAATGAAAGGTATAACCGGTCCTCAGTGTTACCCAGCACTTCTGGTATTTCTCCATTGTTGAGTGCTTGATTTCTCACTATTGACATCCTCTGCATGTGTTTTTTGTTGGTGGCAGTGGACAGTCCTTATATAGTCTTAACTGAATCACCTAAGCATCTTGGTCACGTATGCTCAGAACTGGACAGGGCTAAAGTCACTTCTCTGAGGTCAGTAAAATTGAGTCCTGTCAGTACACTGTGAGTTCTAGGATTGTTTCTTTTATGAAGGATATGAAGATATAAACAAAGCCCACTCAAAGGCATCTCTTTCAGCTTTCTCTTCAGTATTTTCCACTGGTGATGCCAAAAGGGTAAGCACTTCCCTTACATCCTCCTTCAGGTAAAATACAGAAGGGTGAAAGGGTGTTGATCCATGCTGGAGCCAGTGGAGTTGGTATGGCAGCCATTCAGCTTTCACGACTGGCAAAAGCTATTCCCATTGTGACAGCAGGAACTCAAGAGAAACTGAAAGCAACAGCAAATGCCGGAGCAGCTGCAGGGTTTAACTACAAGAACGAAGATTTTAGTGAAAAGGTCTTGGAGTTCACTCAGGGTAAGAATGTCTGTGTGAAAGGCAGAGTGTACCTCCTGACATGCATCCACACATGCTGCTTCAGCTGTCACCATAATCGGTGAAGGAGCTGAGAGTAACTTAGCACATCCCAAGAGCCTTTTCAGCCCAAGAATCTTTCTCTAGTTTGACTGAGCTCTGGTTTATGCGCAGACTCATTTGGCAATAAATATTGTACCTGTGTTACTGTTGCCTCCGCAAGGAATCATGGGGCCAAATCCTTGCACTTGTCTTTGTAAATGTTTGAATACAGGCACAAAGCTTAGTTCTCCACCCATTTACAAAAAGTTAGCTTTTCTGAGCACTTGAGGTGGTTTATGACAGTCTGCATAATGATTCTTCTTTTCTGCCTGATTTTAGAATTCCTTACAAATCATTGTGGTAATTTCTAATGTCAGTAGAAAGATTTAAATAATAATTGCAGGACTGATTCTGCACCTATAAAGGTTTTAGTTTTGTATGAAATTCTCCTGCCTTTAATACTTCTCAGCTACATTGCTGAAATATTTTCTGTTTCTACTTGAGGTTCTGGAGTAGACATTATTTTAGATTGTGTTGGTGGCTCATACTGGGAGAAGAATCTGAACTGTCTGGGTACTGATGGCCGATGGATTGTTTATGGACTACTGAGTGGAGGTGAAGTACATGGAGATTTGCTTGCTAGGCTGCTTTCCAAAAGAGCGAGTATCCATACAAGTCTATTACGATCACGAGACAAGGAGGCAAGTAACAGCTATCACCAGTGTATACAGTTTGACCTTAAAATCAGTCATAGTTTTGAGAGCTTTCTTTTGATAGCACTGTTAAAGCAGAATCTAATGCATCGTTACCAAAAAAGCACCACCTTGAACTGTTACTACGTGCTTTGGAAAACATTGTAAAATTAAGTTATAACTTCCAATTTTCCATTTTTATCAAATGCCTCCCTTCTACAACTCCTAAATCAGAGGAATGATACCCAGGACCTCTTTATATACTTTATGAGTGTCATCATTTAAAGATCTGGCCTAAGAAAAGCAAAACTCAAGTCATCAGGCAACTCGATCAAGTTGGGCTGGGATGGAGAGGGAAAAGAAAAACTGCTATTTGATCATTTTTTCAAAGCAGAGACTGAGACCATTTGAATGCACAGAAAATATGAAGGGAAAATTACTTTATGTGGAAAATTCTCAGATGTTATGGTAAAAGACCAGTGCAGAGCCGTGAGATACATTCTGACCATAGTCTAACATATAATGTTTTCGAGAATGTTACCAGTTTGAGTTTAAATGGTTCTGGAATGAGCTTATAGCACTTGTTGAGATAATTTAATTCAATTAAAATATAATGTAATTTTTTTCTTCCTGTTTGTAATTTACACCTGTCAGATAGGCACTTCTGCCTCACTATGCAAATATCAGAAAGTCTTTCAGAGAACTGTGTGTATTTTATATGCTGTACTTAGAGATGCCTCTGTGAATGAAATGATTCAAAGTAACCTTAAAAATGCTTTCATTTTCAATTTAGTATAAGGAAAGGCTGGTGAAAGCCTTCACAGAAGATGTGCTGCCATATTTTTCTGAAGGAACTTCACCTCGTCTCCAATCAGCTGTTGACAGCATTTACCCTCTGCATGAGATTGCAGAGGCTCACAAAAGCATGGAAGAAAACAGGAATATTGGCAAAATTGTCATCAAAATGCCAGCTTCGTCTTAAAGAAAGGCTGACTGCCGTAGTCTTTTCAGTGACAGAATCATTATGGGTGTTTGACAGGTGGAGAATCTGCCATTTCTGCTTCCAAATCTGTAATGAGTTATTGTGAGAGGATGCCAAACAGGAAGGGTAAAGCAAAGCCTTATAGGATATGCTTAATAAAAAGGTTTGCATTGCAGCAATGGCAGTATGTTTTGAATAAGTCACAACTATGTGCAGCGCTGCAAGCCTGGGGAAGCCTGGAGTGGCTGGAAAGCTACTCAGTGGTAAAGGACCTGGGGCTGTTGTCAACAGCTGGATGAATATAAGCCACCAGGTGGCCAGGAAGGGCCAACAGCATCTTGGCCTGTATCAGTAATAGTGTGACAAGCAGGACCAGGGCTGGGATTGTTCCTCTGTACTCATTACTGGTGAGACCACACCTTGAGTACTGTGTTCAGTTTTGGGGCCCTCACTACACGAAAGACACTGAGGCATTGGAGTCAGTCTAGAAAAGGGCAAAGATGCTGAAGAAGGGTCTGGAGAACAGGTCTTGTGAGAAGTGGCTGTGAGGGAATGGGGGCTGTTTAGTCTGGAGAAAAGGAGAAGGGAGACCTCACTCTCTACAGCTACCTGAAGGGAGGTTTTAGTGATGTTAGGACTATCTCTTCTCCTTAGTTATAAGTGATAGGACAAGAGGAAATAGTATCAAGTTGCACTGGTGGAGGTTGGGTATTGGAAAATTGTCTTCACCAAAAGGTTGAGTATTTTAACAGGCTGTTCTGAGAAGACCTGCAGGCGGTCTTCAGAAAGCATGGGGATATGGCATTTAGGGCCATGGTGTAATGGTGGACTTGGCAGTGCTGGGTTAATGCTTAGACATGATGGTCTCAAAGGTCATTTCCACGACAAACGACTCCATGACTTGACTGAAAATGCCGGTAAGCGCTCCTCAGTGCGGAAAGGGCAAAGCCTGCCGCTCTCAGGTCCTTTGCTGACGTGGCGGTCGTCAGCTACCCAGCGCCAGGCCAAGCCTCGGCACCTGACCGCAGACTCCCCACGGCGCCCAGCGGCGTTCCCTCGGTGCGCGCGTTCCTGAAGCGCTGAGGTGGCGCTAGAGCCCGGCAGGCGCCACCGCACAGGGCGAGCCGGGAGCAGTACGGTACTCAGACTGCAGCGGGGCAGGATAGCCGCGCAGGTCACGTGCTCGCCCTGGGCGGCCCGCGGCGGGTGGGCGGGCGCTTCCGGCGCGGGGCACGCTGGGATAGCGGCCGCGGTTCTGCACGGCTGAGTTTGGTGCCGTGGTGGTGCCCCTTTCTCTGACGGTGTTTTTCTCCCAGGTGGCAGCTCCCTCCTTCTCACCGGCGCCATGGCGATGCAAGCGGCTAAGCGAGCCAACGTGAGTGCTCTCCCTTGCCCACTCCCTCGCCCGCCTTACCCATCCGGGCCGGTGAGGAGGAGCGTCCCTCGGCCCGGGGCTAAGAGGAGGCCTTCCCCGCCTTCCGCGTTGCCCATTGAGGAAGGCCGGGAACGCGGCTCCCTCCTCCAGGCAGACCTCATGTTGGACAGAGACATGTCAGGTTTGTAGGTGTGGAGGGTTAAAAAGGGGGCAAGGAAGCACATGCCTTCGTTGAGTGATGTTAGACTCAAGATTTAGCATGTACGCTGCTGATTTTAAATTCTGAAGTGATGGATCTAGGTTTAACACGATGTATGCTGTTTCTGCATCAGATCCGGCTGCCTCCAGAAGTCAACCGGATCCTGTATATTAGGAACTTGCCATATAAAATCACAGCGGAGGAAATGTATGATATTTTCGGGAAATATGGGCCTATTCGACAAATCAGAGTGTAAGTATCTTTTTTTTTTTTTTCTTTTTTTAAAGGTAAGGATTTTTTTGTGCTTTAGTATCAGTATGCTTATTGCAGTAAGTAGCAACAGGATTTCCAGCCTTGGAGCAGAATGGCTGGAAAACTGCCCAGTAGAGAAGGTCCTGGGGCTGTCGATGAACAGCCAGCTGAATATTAGCTGTCAGTGTGCCTAGCACACAGCATCCAAGGGCATCCAGTTTTGGAGCCCTCATTACAAGAAAGACATTGAGGTCCTAGAGTGGGTCTAGAGAAGGGGAAAGAAGCTGATGAAAGGTCTGGAGAACAGGTCTTGTAAGAAGTGGCTGTGAGGGAACTGGGGTTGCTTGGCCTAGAGAAAAGGAGACTTAAGGGGAGAAATTTTCACCCTATTGTAGCTCCCTGAAAGGAGACTGTGGCAAGGTGAGTGTTGGCCTCATCTTCCAGGTAATAAGCAATAGGATGAGAGGAAAAGGCCTCAAGTTGCAGCAGGGAAAGTTTAGGCTGGCTGTTAAAAGAAACTTCTTGACTGAAAGGGTTATCAAACACTGGAATAGACTCCCCATTCCTTGAAGAGTTTAAAAAATACATAGATGGGATGTGGAGTGATACGGTTTTTGACTGTTTGGTAGAGTTAGATAATGGTTGGACTTGATGATCTTTAGGGTCATCCTTTAAATTCTAAAACGGTCCTGTGATAAACAGAAGTGTTCATTCCAGATCTGGAGTGATTGCAAGGGGTTGTTCAGTGCATAGAATCAAGTGAGTTTTACACACAGACTCGCCTTCAGTAAACAACCATGGATGGGGGAAGACCAACTGCGGACACTTGGAACTTGTAGCTAGTGAGATCCTTCCCGTGTAGGGACAGGTAACAAAAGGGTCTGAGGAAATGGGACAAGGAACAAGAAACTGCATAAAATTAGTGCTTGGCTAAATAGGTGGAGTTCTTTGCTAATAAACATAAAGGAGAACTGATATTTAATGAAAGTGTTGGAACATAAAGTGGGGCATACAGAATTAAAAAGTATCAGGAGCTTTCCATCAAAGCAATGTGCTGGCCTGCACGTCCAACAGGGAACTGCAGGCAGCCTCCTTGCTGATCGTTCAGAACTACAGATTCCTGTTGTTCGCCACAGAAATCTTGACATGAGAGAAGGCATAACGAGGAACTCCCTTTGTAATGACTTCTGTGTACTTTTTGTCCCATTCTCCTCTTCTTTTTTGTACACAGCTTGGTGTGGATATGTGTGATGTCATTTGTCCTTGGGAGTTCTCTTAGGAGCAGACACCTTAGAGCTCTTCTTATTATTAAGTTGACTATAAATATCTATTGGCTGAGACCTTTTGGATTTGTAAGGTCTGCAATCTCTCTGGGCTAGTTAGTGTGATGTGTCCAGACATGTCTCCTGTCCCTCAGGCAAAGGAAATTCAATCAGTGGTCTGACAGACGATGGCAGTGCTTTTGAAGTGGTCTTGTACTAGCAGGGCTGTTTTGACTCTTGAATTGTTTTTTCAATGCGCCATAAGCCATATTCTCTTGAGACATCTGATCCAGACATCCATTAACTGACAGCATGGTCTTGTAATATTAAATAAACCCAACTAATCATAGTAATAAAAGCTCAAAGTACTTCTAGAGACATGAAAACTCCTGACAGCAACATCTTCTGATAGTTCTGGAGAGGTAAGTTCCCTTTGGAGCATATGCCCGTGTCACATTTCCTGTTGTCTCACTCTGAACTGTAAGTGGAGATAGGTGTGGAAAGCAAGGAAGTGTTATGGAATAGGTAGGGAAAAAAAATCAACAATTTGGGGTTTCGAAAGTTACATTTGTTAACTTAATCTCAGTCACTGCCAAAGACTAATAGAACTATTTCCTGTTCATTTCATTTAACATTAAAACTGGTCTTGCTTTGCAGTGGAAACACTCCTGAAACTAGAGGTACAGCCTATGTAGTTTATGAAGACATCTTTGATGCCAAAAACGCTTGTGATCACCTGTCAGGATTCAACGTGTGCAACAGATACCTTGTCGTTCTGTACTATAACGCAAACAGGGTAGGTGCACTTGGATTGGTTTGGGGTTTTGTAAGTTACCTGTGAACACAGATAGCACAAACCAAAACTCTGTTTGAACAGACAGTTGCTTGAATATTTTTTAAAAAATCCAAACTGATGAAGGGAATGGATTAGATCAGTTGTTAGGATTTCATCTTTATTTGGTGTTCTTTGTGCAATAAAAGCACCTTTGGGCCAAGAGTGTGAAACGTGTTTCTGGTAAGTGTACTTTGAAAAGTGGAAGCAAGGGCCTTGAAACTGCACAGTTGCAACAGAATGTGAGATCATAGTATTTAAATGGTTCAGGTTGGAAGGAACCTTAAGCATCATACAGTTCCAACCCCTTGCCATGAGCACGGGACACCTACTAGACTAGGTTGCTTAAGGCCCCATCCAGCCTGGCTTTGAACACTGCCAGGGCTAGAGCCTGGGCAACATGTTCCAGTGCCTCACCACCCTCATGGTAAAGACTTTCTTCCTGATGCCTAATCTCAATCCATCTTCTTCCAGTTAGAAGCTATTACTTGGCTTACATTACAAGACTTTGTTTACAGGTAGAATATCTCTAGGTCTTGATGTTCTGTCTGTTACTGATGATACTCACAGTGCTGTGGTGTTCTTAGAGGTTGAGAATTAAGCAGTGCTATTTATGTGCGATGTTCATGTAGTTCATAATGATGTTATTTGTAGTCAGAAGGAAATAGTATATCATAAGATGAGATTTTGGGGTTGTTTTCTTCTCATGTCTCCTGTTTTCCTAATTACAGGCATTCCAGAAGATGGACACAAAGAAGAAAGAGGAACAGCTTAAGCTTCTCAAGGAAAAATATGGAATTAATACAGACCCACCAAAATAAATTGATTTTTATGGAAAACTTCTAAGCTCTGCTGCTGAGTTCAACTGTTCTTGAGCTCTGCTGTTGAGTTCTTGAACTAAATGCAGGAATCCTCAATGAAGCCTTATAAAAAATTTTAAAAGTTCTAATTTTAATATGTACATCTTCACATTAGAATTAACTAATTGTAAAACATCAGAAGATCCGCTTTAAATGGGCATGGTGGTTGTAAGAGTGACCACGTAAATGCTGTATAACCACAACCCTGTTTCTAGCAGGACTTTTTAAGACAAGCTGGTTGGGTGTTTTCATGCCCCCAGTTAATCCAAGAGCTCAAGGGGCTCTGAGCTGCCTACATAGACTGAGGTAGATGTCATTTCCCGCTTTCTGAAAATGGAGTATTGCAACTAGTCTCCTTGCCACAGGGATTTCTGTGCTTTTTATTAGAGCATGGTTTGATACTTCTTCACACCTGTGTGTTGTACAGAGTACGGCACATTTCTTCCTCTTGGAATGCTTGAAGGAGCCTAAGTCCACTACATGAACATTAGGCTGCTTCTAGAAACAAAGCAAGCCCAAATCCGTGTTTGTAAGAGTTTCTTCTACAAACTATATAAAATGAATGACCTTTTAAAGTGATACAGCTGCTTAGATGACTTCAGTGAGGGTCTTGTCCCCCTATGACAGACAACTGGTAAGATGCAGTAAAATAATCTTGCTTTAATACTGCATTGCTCTAGGGCTGACCTAAAGGAGAACAAGGGTCTTCCTATGTGTCCCTTGTTTGTCCTCAGCTTAGTGTAGGAGCAACAGAAAGCACTTCACACCTTTTAGTGTGAAGTAAAGAATACTGACCAAAATGAGACAGATGATGCTATTTTTGGATACCTATAGTGTCTCGTTTTCCACTTGGTGTGTTTGAACTGTAGTGTATTCCATCTACATAAAGCTTTAGATGTAGAATCTAGTAAAGATAAAACATGAATTTGCTTTTCAGCACTCATGTTGTGAATAAAAATTAGTGTGGTACAGAGTGTGTATAACTAGTGTATTTTGGAAGTTGAAAAGAATGACATCTGCCTCTGTTCTGAACCAGCTGTAGTCACTTAGACGCTGATGGTGTCTTGCCTTGGGAGGATTTACTTGCTTGGATGTGATGTCTGACTCCCTGAGCAGATAAAGGCAGAGGTCATTTTAGAGCAGAAGTAAATATATTTTCAGGATTTGTAATTTAAATTTTGGGTTTTTTTGGTTTTGGTTTTTTTTTTTTAGTACATTAAGGAACGTTTCAATTTTTTTATCATTAGATTTTCATTGAAACCTGTCACATAAAGTCTAATGCTGTTCTTTTGTCTGTTTACTTAAAAAATAAATGTGTCTACATAGTTCTGCTTTTTTTTCATCAAGACTTACTTTATGCTTTGCCACTTCTGCATGTAACCTTTCCTGTTAGAAAGGAAGTCATTCATCACCCTCAACGTTTGTGATGCAGGTCAAAGCTTGTAGAGCATCTGTCCCTGTACATACACAACTGCTTGTACATGTTCAGCACGAGTGGTGGGGGAGGATGTCCAGCTTTGAGTACCAATGCCCAGCTCTCAAACAGAGGTCCGTTGGAGTTGCCATGTGCAGAGCATGTTGCTTCTCACCTGGCAGGAGCATGAAGGGTGGTGGTGACACTTTAAGCTGGCTGTTTCATCCCAGAGGAGCAGGGAGGAGGCAGCTGACATGGCTCAGGTATGATTGCAGCTTTGGGTGGGGACTTGAAATCCCATCCTGTACCTGGCTGGAGAGTGTTCCCTGGGATGAGTCTCCCTTCTGTTGCAGACAGGCATTTGGAATGTGAGCAAGAGCTGTGTTTAGTGCATACAGTAACTTTGTCCCTGTGACCTTGCAGGCCACAGCAAGCTGTCCCTGAGGCTGGGAACAGGTGATGGGACTTTAGTAGCTGGAGTTGCATCTCTGAACTGCAGAAATGTAATGCTGCCATGTTGCTGCGGCTTTCCACTTGCCCAGCCCTGTCCTGCTTCTTTTGTCAGGTGCAGCTGTGATCTGTTGCTGCTCCTGTGAGGTGAGCAATTGCTAGAGTGCCAGCTTGCTTTTCAGGTCTCGCCCATCAGATTAGTACAATCCTAAATTTCTCAGGCCAAAACCAGCTTGCTTTTACAATGTTTAAATGAGTAATGAGTGAAATTCTATTGGAGGGCTTCTGTGTGACTGTCCATAGCTTTCTAAAAAGGTTACAAATGCCCCTCTACCTCATACATAAATATATATATATATATATACACACACACACATATACATGTGCCTAACACAAGGATAACTGGGGGCATTTACAGCATTTTGCCCAGTTGCTGGGCATTTAGAAGGCCTCTTGCTGGACCAGGAACAGGAGGTGCTTCTTACCATGCTAGATTTATGCTTCTAATTAATAAATAAATACCAATAATAAAATGTCAAAGCACTGGTAACAGTGCTGCATGCTGCCATCCTTGTTTAGAATCATGTGCAAGGACCACACTGCTTCTGTCAAAAGCAGAGAGCATGGCACTTCCAGTGCAGTGTCTGTTTTGATGAGGATTCAGTGTTGTTTGAAAAACATACATAAAAAGCAGTTCTTTAGGGTAATAAGATTAATAAAAAGTCTTTCAAAGAACCCTCAAGATCAGCATCTTTTGATTTCTCTGAGAGCTCAGCTGCCGCCTTTCATTAAATATTCCATTTCATACTTTTTTCTTCTAGTGCCTGTTCAGGGCTTTCAATGTCCCTGCACATGTAAAATGAAATAATAATTTGTACCTGCAAGACAGAGGGAATGGAAATTGAATGCCTGGAGGATTGTTCTGATGAGGCCTGCTCAAGATTTTGTTTGAAATGTAATATCAAAGGACAGGGAAATGAGTTCAGTTATATGAATGGCAGAGGGGGCAGGAACTAAGGCAGATGTTACCAGCCTTGTACTCTGCATCTGTGCTGGGTTTTGTGTGCGCTCACTTCTCATTTAATTTTTCAGGAAGTAGGGCATGAAATTAAGCCTGGAAGGTCATATTTTTCCATGGATGCTGTTTAGAAATCAGTAACAAGAGCGTATCTGATTACACAGGCAATGACAGTCACTTTTTTCCAAACTATTATATAGTGGCAATAATTATATGCACTGTGTTGATCGATGATACAATTAAATAAATTAATGCATTTGCAGTCAAATAAAGAGCTGAAGATTACATTTCCTTGAAAGATTAATTCCCCTCAGTGTCACAAAGTACAATTAGTTTTCCTTTCAGACTTTTTTTTTCTAATATGGAATTGGCATGAAAAATGTAATAATCTCTGCTTCCAGCAAAGGTCTCTGCAGAGAAAGGGTGGTGTGGAACAGAGCTTCATCAACTTTATGTCATAGGGATTTTACAGACTCAGTAATGGCCAGGTTGTACTGCTGAGGGCAAAAGAAAAGCACATGGCAGCTCTGCAGATACAGTTGGTAAGTTTGAGGAGGATCAGCTTCTCAAGCCTCGCAGTAACGTGTTTTGCACTGGTAAGGAGCCCAGAAGAAGCAGAAGAGCAAAGCAAAGCCCTGTCTTTAGACACAGCAGAAGCTTGCTAACAGGACTAAGAGATGATGAACAAAAATGGCCATGACAGGTATGCTGAGCCAAACCTCAGCATCACTGTTCACTTTCGAGGCATTCAACAAAGGTCCCAAAACAAGTCCTTTATGTTGTCTGGGTTGGGTTTTTTTGTTTGGTTGGGGTTTTAGGATTTTTGTTTGTTGTTTGGTTGGTCGTGTTTTTGTTTTTTTAATGAACAATGAACTTTAACTGGGCCACTGGTGGAAGCAGCTTTAGACTGACATGCTGCATCAACCTCTGTTTGACAGCTGCCACAGGGCTATGTCTAACCGAGACATCTATAGGAACTGCTGTGGAACTGCTGCAACAACCTGTGATCTGTAAGCCTGTACTGAAATCAAGGCCAGTGACAGGCCAGGGCAGTGGCAGAAGGGACTGGGAACTTTAAAAAGAACTTTGGAGAACTAGTGGCTATCACACTGGCAGGTCTAAATCCCTATTTATTTGAGGAAATTGGCCTATCCTAAATAAAAGAACTATTAGTGACACATGGATGTGTAAGCTTGCTGCTGCAGTGATCCTAGATTTACACCAAAATAAGCATCTTTTTTTTACAGAGAAGGGAGCAAGAAAAACACTCCATCAACCCTCAGTGAATACACCTGTAAGAGATGGGTTTCACAGGCTTATTAATTAACAAACTAAGATGCATCTCTGTGCATGAGCTGTAGGTACTGGCCAGACTGTCAGTTGTGCTTTTCTGTGCTCCTTTTCTCTCTCTCCTCCAGCCTCCAGGAGGTATCACCTGGAGGTTCTATACAGCTTTGTGGCATGTCTGCTCCTGCTAGGTGTGTTCTCCTTATGCAGCCTTACACAAGGAAACAGCTCACCACTTGCCTCAAATCCTTCCATCAAAAAATCCATTGGTTGCAACTACACAAATAGTTTATAGTCAAGTTAAATAAAGACTGTGGCCCAATGATGCTCGTTTATTACAACAGAGGTGAGAAATCAAGTTAGGTAAAGTAAAATAATAGCAAAGCCAGCTTGGCTGATCAGGTCCTGCTCATACAGTCAGGTAAATGGTAGACTGTGCCTCTTCCTTCCCATCTCCGGGGCAGGAAGCAGCATTTTATGAATTCATATAACCATCAAATGAGATAAATTTGTCACATCAAATGTGCTAAATTTTATTGGCCAAAAAGGCCAGTGGCATTCTGCTCTCTATAAGGAACAACATGACCAGCAAGACCAGGGCTGTGATTGTTCCCCTGCACTCTGCACTGGTGAAGCCACAGCTAGAGTGCTCTGCTTACTTTTGTGCCCTCCCTACAAGAAAGATGTTGAGGTGCTAGAGTGCTCCAGAGAACGGAAAGGAAGCTGGTAAAAGGTCTGGAAAACAGCTCATGTGAGGAGCAGCTGAAGGAATTGGGGTTGTTTAGTACAAAGAAGGATAGCTGATAGAAGACATTTTTGCTCTCTACAGCTCCCTGAAAGGAGGTTGTAGTGAAGTGGGTGTTGGTCTTTTCTCCCCAGTTACAAGTGATATGAGAGGAAATAGCCTCACGTTGCAGCAAGGGAGATTCAGATTGGAGATCTTCTTGACTGAAAGAGTTATCAAACACTGGAATAGGATCCCCAGGGAGGTGGTTGAATCTCCATCCCTGAATGTGTTTCAAAGATGCAGAGATGTGGTGCTAAGAGGCGTGTTTTAGTACTATACTTGGTATAATTACACAGTGGTTGGACACAATGATTTTAAACGTCATTCCCAAACAAAATGACTCTATGATTCTATGAAACACTGAGCAATGTCAAGTGCCAGAAGCCTGGCACACAAAGCAAGTTTGCAGGCCATATGAATGGCATCAGAAGACGCATCCAAAAAATACCCCTTGAGTTCAGTGGCCACACAGCCCACAGCTTATGTTTGCTTTGTAAGGTGGATGCATAGTACTGTTTTCCTCTACCTTTTGTCAGATCTACTGGCAAATTTTACAGTTGTAGAAGCATAGAATTGGACCAGCATTGCAAGTCTTTGAGAAGCATCGCTTTCTTCAGCAGCAAATTTTGGGCAGAGTTGAGGGGCTACCAGCAGGGCAGGAAACCTCTCTGTTCCAGCAGCCCATATTTGCACATTCCTGGTACCTCTGGTCCCACAGAGCTCTTCCACTGTGCCATCTCTAGCAGAAGCAGTGCATGGAATGACATCTATTTCACTTCAGAAGAGAAATTAACAAAAAAAAAGTTTTGAGGATGGTTTTTAGAACTTCTTATATGCCACAGAGATTTCCAGTGGCCAGAAGAAGCAGAAACCATAAATAATCCATTTTTTTTATTGTTTGGTGGCTTTTTTTATATATATAGGCTTTTAATTCTTAACTGAGACAATTGTTTTTTTTTAAAACAGTAGCAAGCAGAACGTACAAGTTGAGAAAAGTGGCAGCGCAGGTAACTCGTTTGGCTAATGCCCGTTCTTGTACAAGGCGTACACTGGATTATTTCTTTTTTGTGAGCACCTTTCGTGTTTTCATTTTCTTGGTTTAAGTGTACAGTAAGGCAGTGGTTTTTCAAAAAGGAATATATATCTATATTTATATACTCTTTTCAGTCATCACTGTAAACTCTTCTTACATGCAAATTAAATAAAATGTACAACTTGAAGAATGTTACAATGCTGGACGTTTGTCTCGGGACAAAGCTTCTAATAAAAGGCAAATACAGACACCACAAAGTTAAAAAAGAGAAAGAAGGCATAAGGAACCCAACGGCAGGTGCTATTGACAGGACAGCTTGAGCAGGGAAGATTGAGATTCCAGTGAAGATTTCTCCTGCCGCTGGCAAGGCGAGAAAGAATGGATGGTTGTTAACAGATGTCTCCAGCCAACTCTCTCGAGATGATTCACTCTAACCGGAGAAGCTCCACATCAAAGATGAGAGTAGCATTGGGAGGGATAACCCCAGGGTGGCCTGTGGCTCCATAGGCCATCTCAGGTGTGCAGGTCAACTTTGCTCTTTGTCCTAAGCTCATCTGGGTTTTGGATGGTGCAGGGAGGGGGCGGGGGGCACGGAATAAAAAGAGAGAAGACAAAAAAGCAGTATTAGGAGGAAAACAAGGAACAAATCACTACATGACAGATTCACAAATCTCACTACATGACAGATTTGGGATGACCAGAGACAAGTTGGACTCAATGATCTCAAAGACCTTTTCCAACCTGGTTAATTCTGTGATTAATTCTGTGACATCTTTCAGCTTCAAGCTAAAGCTGCCACAAACAGGTGAGATGCATGTCTCCTGACTCCTCTGGCTTATCACAGCAATTATCTAAGTTGCCAGAGCTAGTCTGGGAGTCACATAAAGGCTTTTTAATGCATACTTGGTCTATTCTGTCTACGCTGAAGCCAGCTATAGAAGTGAGCTCCTTTTGTGGAGCACAGCATACATGTAATACCATTAGCCTGTGTTAGGAAAAAGTCTCTCAGCAACAGACAAGACCAGAGCTATATATTAATGAGAAATCAGTGCCCTATACTCAGCCCAAACCTGAGGACAGATGTCTCACCTCAGGTGCTGCTTACTCACACTGCAAGCCCTTGCCCCCAGGATGGACAGAAATGATGATTTATTTCACTCTAGCCTAGCACTGAAGGTAAGAGTGATCACTGAGATTTGAGGTATCAAGATTCAAGTCCCTGGTCTCCCAAAAGATTGTTCTGTGTGGAATGCTCCCAAGCTGCTACTCATGCACCAAGCTGCTACTCATGCACCATGCACTATGCACTGGTGACTGAATGTTCAAGAAACATGGCCAAGAAACAATCCCTGATTTGAAGTACCAGTTTTAACTCCAGCCTCTCTCCCAGTATCAAGCACATCACTGAACTACAGATTACGTGGTATCTCCTGTTGAATTTTTTTTTCAGGTTCTATGAAATATGCCAAAAGTAGAGTTTTCACTGGTTTACATAGAAGAAAAATGTGAATATGAGCTTTCTCAGATTCAGGGAGTATTCATGCCCTGGGGTTGAGGGTGTAAGAGCAGCTGACTTCTTCTGGTCCCTGCAGGGCTCTGCATAAAGCAGGCTGTCTGCTGCTCTGATGCGCCCCTGGCAAGCTAAACAGCTGGTAAGTCATACACAGGTTTTTGGCATGGAGGAACCTTGAACTGTTAGAAATCGAGCAGAGAAATGCCGATACTGCTGCTATCTGACAGCCATTAAACCACAGTTTGAGAAAACCTGCATGTCAGACACAGCAAACTGCCTGTTTCCAGATGCCTTGTGTTAATCACACTCCACAAATCCCTCCAGACCCTGGAGTGAAGGAAGACAGTCACAAGCTCGACTTCAGACAGTGATCCACTAGGAGGAGCAGCAGGGCAGTGTGTTGGACACTGATTCCTGGAACAGATTTTGGCCACTTACTAAATAAGGGACACAAGTCAGGGAGCCAGTGGTCAAGGAAGGGACAGACTGATTCACCCAGCACTTGTTGCCACTGCTTTACCTGCACTGACTTACGTTTTCTACAGAACACTGGGGTCCTGAGCATCTCTTAGGCCTTCTTGCAAATAAAGCTCAAATCCTTGAGATGAAGGTGGGTATTTCTAGGATTCCTCAAATGGAGCTCTTTGGTTGGAGAGAAGGGAATGCTGGCATTGCTTTCTCCAAAGGGCTGGACAGCATTTTTTCTTTCATCCCTCCCTGGAAAATCATGGCTGCATCGTTCCTCAGTGGATTTTTTCTTATTTTGCACTCTTCCCTTATCTCTGTTTGAGTATAAGAACTTGTTCCTGTCATAGTTTTTCCTATAATAATACATGAACAGTTTCTTTCTACATTGAGCTCTAGGACCCTAAAATGGGCCTCATTCTCTCTTGCACTTGAGCAGCCCGATCACACTCCTCATGTAGGGGGCCCTCACAGCACTGCAGAAAAAAACCAAGACTTGACAATGAATTGTATCATGTGGCTCTTCTAAATTTCTACTGTTTTGGCACTCAAACTGTAGTCAATGGAGGCAGTTTGCTTTTTCTCAAGGTAAGGTTGGTCAATGTTCAGCTGGGAGTCTGAAAGCATGAAAATTTAACAGTGTAGCCTGGTACCTTATTCAATAAGGGTCAAAGTCGGTAGCTTAGTCATGGATGTCACCAAAAAGGGCAGCTTGGACTTTCATTGCGTAGCTGAACAGAGGCCACTCCATAAATTGCTGCCACCTGGAACAATTTAGAGGCTGCTATTGTCCATTTGTGGAGCTGCCCATGGAAAAAGTGACAGGACTTATGTGGGACACTGGCACCTGGAGAGGGGGCTTCGCTTCTGCTTTCCCAAGCACATACCATGTGGAAAGCCCCATGGGTAGGGGCTGCCCCTGGATGGAGGGAGAATAACTACAGAAAACGCTGGGCTCAAATGGACAGTGCTTTCGGAAAACCACATCATGCCTTACACTGTGATTTTCACTTGGTCTTGCCACCGTCGCAGTAGACATTGCTGTGCTCACACACCTTCAGCCAGCCTGAAGTTCAGCTGGAATAATTTTTTCATACCTGTGTAACACCTTCTTCAAATCCTTTAATGACTTCTTGCCTGCCAATCTTGAATCTAAAAGGCTTGTTTCTGTCTCTAGAGGAATCAAACTTCTTCCCATTCTGTAGCATTCCTGCCAAAACAAGACACACAGTTTCACTTTGAGCTACATCTAAATTTAAGTGCTGAGAGGGAAGAAGGGAAAAATAATGCTGCTAATTTCCATTTCACTTTGAAGTCTCATCCAAAACAAATATGGCAAGAGAGTCAAAAGCAGTGGTGTCACATTGTTACCTTCGCCTTCCAGTACTTTAAGCTCTAACATAGAAATTTCTTCTTCTTCTTCATGCAATAGGTCTCATAACTCATATCATATCAAACAGTGCACAGACATACAGAACAGCTGTTGCTCACACAATGGAACTTCCTGGCTAAGTAGATAAAAGCAGGCAGGGAACAACTGGGCAGCAGCAGAAGAGAGAAACCCAGAGCAGGAGTCTGACCCAGGCCTGCTCCTCAACACAACAAAGTTCCCTGAAACAAGCCTACAAAGAAGCCAAATTTGACATAAACGTGATTAGGTTTATTTCTCATTAAGTACTTGCCATTTATTTTACGGTATTCTTTTAAGAGTGCAACTAACTAATGGAAGTAGTCCTTGTAGAGTACATGTTGGGTAACCAGGGAGCTGCTGCTAGGTGTGGCCCAAAGCTCGCCACAATCAACAGGAGCTTTCCACCGCTTCAGAGGATGGGGATATAGATCGAGGTTTAGGAAGCCAAGCCAAATTTGCTGCCAGTCTGCAATCACAGGGGAGCTCTTTTGGCTTGCTCCTGTAAATTTATACCAGAGCACCATTTGCCTTCTCTACTTGATTCACTTATGTGTACTAGAATATCATGCATTACACAGATGTGGCCACCCCACACCATGCGCAGCGAACCTTCCACACAACGTTACAACTGCCTGTCTCTCCTGCTCACACAGAAAGAGCAGGAAACACTGCATTCAAAAATACAAAAATAGCGAAGACATTTTTACATGAATACTCTACTATCCTCATTCTTTATATTTTCATTCAGCCACTACAGACAGTTGCAGAAGTACCTCACTCACTCCTTTTTGATGAGCAACACAACACTATTTCAGACTGCATTTTAAGAACACATGCCCAGATTCCACAGCAAATAAATAAATCTTCACAGAGTGCTACACAATTAGGTATTCTCATTTGCTTTTCAACCACTGGATAATTATGATAGCTTTCAACCTAGAAGTACTTGGTAATTGCACTTTCAAAATGCTGTATTCTGGATATTGCAAGACTGGGCTGACATTTTTATATTAGAATAAATTCTTTCTTTGTAATGCTGTAGTGCTGGTGTTCTAGGCATATGCCATGACCTCCCTGTGCAAGGGAATATGCAAATATCTGAGAAAGCTTCCGGTTGAAAACAACATTATGAAGTGCAGCTTTAACAGAAATTGATGGGAAATGCTACCTTTATGATCCAATATGAAAAATACAATCTTAGTTTCTTTTCATTACAGCAGTTATATTAATATACCAGCTTGGTGCACAAGTTTTACTTTTCAGTGAAAATCATCACTTATTGCCCAAAGAACAACAGAAAAAGCATTATTTTGCTTGCTTACAAGTCCATGTTATGAATCAAAAGTAAAAAGATGTGCCAGGACAGTAATAGAAAAGGGTGGATTCATCTTTATACTTCTAAGAGATGGCAACCTTTATGCTTCTAAAATGTAGACAGCTACTTTGAGCTAATTACTCTGTTTACCTCTACAATGAAGTCAGAGAAAAATGCACTTTCAGGGGGCAATCAATCTAACCCAATCTAGGGATCTACATTAGGATGTAATGAATAGCAAGCACCCTAGAAGTGTCTATTTCTTTGCAACGAATGCAAGAGAAATCCAAACAACTAGCTCAGACGTAGATGTCTCTGTATTCCTTAGTAGTTAAATCAGTGGTGATGGCATTCTGGATTCACAGCAACAAGTATGTAGTATTTGATTGTTCTAGTGGTGTTCCTCTCTAGATATTTTACATCAATACTGAAAATAAATGCCATATTAAGACAAATTAGCTGTTGCCCAAGTCCAACATTTGTCAAAGGGGATGCTTCAGAAACCTGTGTGCATGTGTATAAGGCCTTAGGAAGAAAATTATTGATAAGTTGCCCATAAGGTACTTTTCATAACTGTCAACATTAGTGGTTGTCATATCCCTTAAGTTTTTCACAGTACAATAGTGAAGTGGTTTACGTCATGCAAGTTATATTCTGCAGTATATTGCCTCAGTGAAATCCTTAAACCTGCTCCACACAGGCTGGGAAGTCACATCAGCTGTCTGCACAAGGTTTTCTAGTCACAGACAAAGGTGGCTTGCATATGACAATCAAACCCGGCCCGTATACGGAGGAGGGCAGGCAGGCAGAAGCAGCTCAGGGGAAATTCTCAGGCATATCCTATAATCCCTCTTGAAGCACTGGATCTTAAGTGTGAATGGCAACCCTTTGCAGCAATTTTATTTTCAAACACATCATAAAACCTTAAGATTCCACAAAACAGGAGGCTATTAAACAATCCAATTATTTAATAGTTTTAATATTAAAACATCATCCTGTCATTACAGTCTGCATGTTCAGAGCAGTACGCAAATATTTATTCCTGACAGCAGTTCTTTGAGGTAGGGGAAGATATTTATTGTAAAATAGCCTCGGTTGGAAGTTCAGCCTCGGATGCAACGTTCCACAACACTTCAGTATGCTTTCACTTAATTTAGTAACCAGATCTTATTAAAATACTTAACTTAAAGATCTGACGGTTTACTGAATACCACATGTCAAACAGGTGGCCCAACTAGAACTGACTCTTCAGAGACCCTGACAACAGCCACTGGACAGGATTTCCCATTGAAAATAATGTTTCTATCCTCTACCCAGGAGCTTGCTAGTCTAATATATAGTCAGATAAAGATAACTCACATTTAATCATCAAAAGCTCATAGAAGATGTGTTAAGCTTTGTAGAGAAGCACAAGCTGCTTCTCCTGTGTTTACAGCAATTCTGTTTTCAGGAATGGCTGAAAACGCATCAGGTGATAAATTCAGAGATGTAACATCCTCTGACATCACCCCACCTTACTGCTTTTGGAGGACAAACTGGGGTTCAACAAGGCAAATGTGTCCTTATTTGCCCAAGCTATGGCAGAGGGGGTCAGTTTTCATATGACTACCCTTTAAGTGCACCCTTTAAGAGTTTCCATGTGCCTCTGGGAAGTTCTGATCTGGATTTAGATCTGAACTTTAGGTCTTTTTTATCTATTTCTGAAAGTTAGAGTTGACTCCTGGGAGCTAAAACAGTATGATTTTTTTTTCTCTCTTGCTAGTTCATCAGTCAATTTTCTTTTAATGAAAAGAAAATTTGGTTAATATTCTTCAACAGGGACAGATGCTCATCCTTTGCCTGCTAAAATCTTTATCTAGCTAACAACAAGGAGAAAAAAAAGACCCTGCAATTTGGAACTGAAC